>JAOEGS010000579.1:0-10727 GCA_025447755.1 Corythornis vintsioides | reverse complement strand
CCAGGGCACAGTGAGCAGAGGCTGCCCCTCCTCCTGACACTCAGCTCTGGATCCCCATGGATTCCAGCCCCTCTCAGGCTGTTCTGCTCCAGACTCAAGAGCCCCAGGGCTCTCAGCCTTTCCTCAGCAGACACCTGTTCCAGCCCCTCCAGCATCCTTGGAGCCTCCCTTGGACTCATTAGCCCTAAACTAACACACTGGTCCATACTGGTGTCTAGGTTCAATCCATATTTTGATGTTTCTAGACAGACCAGTTCCCCAAAAGTACTGTTTAAATCTTTTTCAAAACTGTTTAAATCTCTCACGTGCCTAACTACTGAAAGAATTAAAAATGATTCACCCCTGCTTCAAGCCTTAAGGTGCTTGCCAGTTATAATGCACTTTGCCACTTGTGAGGTGGGAATGTAAACAAAGCTAGAGGATTCATTAGTACAGCTGAGAATGATGGATTTAAAGAGCTTTAATGATTATGATAGTTTATTAATTATTTGGTCCTAGGAGACCACTGCAACAAGAGGGTTTTTTTGATACGGAAAGGTGGTTTCAAGTGGTAGAGAAAGAGGCAGTGCTAGAAAATTATATTCACTTTACTCATGTGTATCTAATTTCCAGCTGCATGGGTAATTGTGTTTTGGAATAAAATTCTCAAGCCTTTTCTTCATCCTTCACTTACTGAGTCTCCTAAAGTTAGACTATGTATCTCTTGTTCCTCTGGCATTTCAATTTATGAAATACCTGTGATTAAGCTGCAATAAAAAGCATCCTTCCCTTTTCCTCCCTCACGTTCCATATAGACTGGTTTAGAATCTTGGAATAGTTTAATTTACTGTTGGATATATTAAAGTCTCTAATAACAATTTTAAAATTCGAATTCTTACTCCTATTTGGTACTGTTTTTTCATTTATTCACTTTCTGTTTTCCTCTTTTCCTTCTACCAGGATTTTGGTGAATACCAGGAAAGCTATTACTCAGTACAGACCACTGAAGGAGAACAGATCTCTCAATTAATTGCAGGTTACATTGATATCATCCTAAAGAAGGTACAGTATTAAGATGACATGTAGTAAAAATGCATACTAGAGTGCCTTGAAATGTGGTTTACAGGAGTGTGCCTTGCAGGGGAGAGGAGAGGCTCTTCTGCATCTCCAGCATTCAGTATATTCACAAGTGAATAAGCAAAACAACAAAAAATACCATTCTTTTCCAACAAACATGAAGCTGAATGGATACAATCTAAGCATGTTGTGTAGAAAAGTGAGGTGTTTCAAATAGTACTGGCTGCTGCTTCCCAGAGTTTTGCTCTATGAGGATTCAACCAACTGTCATCATTATTTGCTGTACTAGATTTTAATAGTAATGACAGACAGCTGAGCAGGTCAGAACTCATTTGTTCATGCAGACAGTGTAGGATGTAACAGCAAGTGTTATGAAATCAGAGGTTGTGTGTGCCAGAATTAATCACAGCACATGCCTTTTTTTCTCTGGGGCTGTCAGACTCAGGTTTAATAAGAGTTAAATAAACTGCAGGTTTCTAGAGATAGTTCAAAACTTGTTTCTAGCTCTTAAGCTTCTAAAGTAGCTTTTTCTCTGTAATGTCAAAAACAAGCAGCCTTTCTATCTTGATGGAATACAGATGTGCATATTTCCACTCCCAGTCCTTTTGTTTCTTCTTTCCACTCTGCTGACACAGCGTGTTTTCAAGGGAATGAATTAGGAACAGGTTAAGTAATAAACACCCATGATGCATATGAGGAGCTTACACTCTCCAACATCAAGCCCAAGTTATCTCTGTGATGCATTCCTCAAACTATGTGTCTCCATTTAAGGCTCAGGGCAAGCCCACATAAAACAGATCAGGATTAGCTCCCTTCCCCCCCTCTCCCTCCCAGGGGAGGGTAAAAAAGGGAATAAGGAGAACAGAAAAATTCCTAACAAATTTACTGACTAACAGGAGAAAAACAGGGAGAAAAAAAAATATAGTATTAAGGGCAGAAGAATACAAACTACATGCAAAACCTGATGAAGGTGAGTTGGGTGGCCTGTGTGGAGTCAGGCCCAGCTCTGCTGAGATGCTCTCACAGCTACCAGAGCTGGGAAAAGATCCCTCCCAGACTTCTGGTCTCCTCTTAGGATGGAGTGTGGCAGGAAGGGTGACTGACAGCTGCCCTCTGACTCCTCAGAGGAACTTTGGTTCAAAAAAGGCACCAAATGGCATTTTTTCTTTATATGCTTAATGTGACAGGGCTTAGAACCTGGCCTGGTAGATGTTTGAAGGGCATCTCTTCTGAGGTGGAGGTTGTGTTGTAACACACTGGCAAAAAGGGTGGCATTCAGCACCAGCCAAGACTGAAGATCATTGGACCACGTGTCTAATAAATGGGAAGTAAATGGTGAAGAGAAAGCAAACAGCAACACACATTTTAAACTTCTTTTTCTTTCCTCTTCAGAAACAGAGTAAAGATAGATTTGGGCTTGAAGGTGATGAGGAATCAACCATGCTGGAAGAATCTGTTTCACCAAAGAAGTGAGTCTGTGCAGCAGTGTGTGAAGGACAGGGGGTTGGAGTTGGTAGATCAGGCTGTGCTTCTGTTGGGAAAGGAACTAAATATAGTCAAAGCAAAACTGTAGAGGGTAGTTTTTTAAGTTTGAGGGTAGTATCAGTGGTGTGTATGTGAAAAGTCTATTTCACTTATTGTTAAACATCAGTTTTATAGGAGATAGACTTGCTAGATTTGTGATGTGGCCTTATGTGAAATTCCAACATCATAAATGTTCAGATGTTCTTTCTTTTGATACTGCCCTTTCCAAATCACTTCCAGAATATACAGTTAGCTCAGTTCAGTGCAAGAAGGCCACAACTTGCAATAGATGAATACAGGATTCTTCACAATTAACAATCAGCTGGTGAAAACACTTGTTTTGTTAAAGCCAGAATTTCTGTCAACACTTGTAACTGTTAAAGCTTCAATCCTATTTAAATATGAGTAGCATATCTGACAAAGCACTTCCATGGCCAGGGATGACAGTTACTTTAATTACTCTTGAAAGTATCATGTCTTCCAGCTGTTCTCTGATAAGCTGCCAGATGATCAGCAAGTACTCTGTGTATAAAGAAGGAAGAAAACCAGGGTTTTTTATCCCTAATTTCTTGCAAAAGGTGTTCCCATAGTGTTTTTGCTTCTATTTTCTATTGTTCAGCCTACAATGTAATAGAAACACAGCAGTTCTTGTACCAGAACCCCAGTTCTGGGTCTGTCAGTCATACATCTTAACAGGGTGAAGCAGTTGTCCCAAACTGCACGTGATCTTTGCACGCTGCCTGCGCTGTAAAGTCGAAACACCAAAGCCTCGCATCACTTTGTTCCTAATGTGTTAGGAAGGAAGAACATCTGGCAGAACTGGAGCCACAGGAGCTAACTAATTCTCTCTATTGCTTTTTCTAATTCCTTTTCTCAGACCCACCATCCTGCAGCAGCAGTTCAACCGCACGGGGAAGGTGGAGCACGGCTCGGTGGCGCTGCCGGCCGTCATGCGCTCGGGCTCCAGCGGCCCAGAGACCTTCAACATTGGCATCATGCCTTCTCCCCAGCAGCAGGTCACACTCGGTCAGATGCACAGAGGACACATGCCCCCACTTGTGAGAAAGCTGCTCGTGTTGTGTTTTAGGCTTTTTTGGGTTGGTTTTTTTTGCATTTGAAACTTGGTTGTGCTGCAAGTAGTCAGAAAGGGCGTGTTGGACAGAACTCGGAGAGCAGTTCTGAGTATCCCTCACAAATCACATTTGACTTAGCTCTTCGTTTTCTTCAGAGCCAACACTGCCAGTCTTCTCTTTAATTCTGAATAGTTCAACTAGTATTCAAGTGTTAGGAAAAAAAATAATTAAGGCTGGTACAATTAAACAGTTTTAAGGAAAATACTTCAGTTTAGCTTATCCCTAGCCCACCAATTTAATTCTTTTTTAGCAGCCTTAAAGCTGATACTGAGTTTTCTCAGTCACAAGACTATTAAAAGCCCTAACCAGTCTGTAGTGAATAAGATTTTTTTAAAAAAAAAGTTGGCAGCTTTATCTCAACATAGATGAAGAGAAAGACCAATTTCCTTCATGGTCAAAACAGACCCAACTTGGGGAAAATGAATTATTAATTATTATTAGTATATTGTCAATTAAAAAAGAGTTGGATGGTAAGAAACAGAGGAAAACTGAACCACCTTCCCACCACCCCTTTTTTACTCAGATTCCATTTCACTCCTTCATTTCTGACTGGTCTACTCTGGTCTGAAGTGGTCTGTTTGTAACATCCCCTCTCTGCTGCTCCTTTCTCCTGACACTTTTCCCCAGGTCCAGCGTGGGTCCCTCCTCTGGGCTGTAGCACTTCATGATCAACTGTCTGCATTGTGAGCTGTGTTTCCTTTCTGGAGAGGGTCCTCTCCAGTCTGCACATGCTGGCAGGACCCTGCTCCAGCATTGGCTCTTCATAGGCTGTAGTTTCTTCCAGGGGTGGATATCTGCTCCATCAAGGCCCTGCCCACAGGCTGCAGGGAAAAACCTGCTGCTGTGGGCTGCAGGGGAATCTCTGCTCTCTGAGGCACCTTCTCATTCTTCTCAGACATTGGTGCTTGCAGAGTTGTTTCTTGAACTGTTTTTTCCCCTGTTGTTTTCATGCCACATTTTGCCCTTTCTTACCAATGTTTTCCCAGAGGTGCCACCAGCTTGGCCACTGTCCTGTGGAGGATCTGCTGGAGCTGTCTGGAACCAGTTGTGCCCAGTATAGAGCAGACCCTGACCTCTTCTCAAAGGCCACCTTTGCAACTAAAACCTTGCCACCAACACCCAATACAGATAGCCATCCTGCTCTGCCTAAAGCCCTTCAGTTTTCCATTGCCCTATGCATATAGATGGCAGCTTAGGTTTAGAATGGTCCTTGATTCCATTGGTTAGGTGATCCAGGAAATGAACAGTGGTGTTGCAGAAGCAGTTTTCATGTTACTAGAATGCAAGTCTGGTAAGACAGCTTGGTGGTTTTGTGTCTGCTGGGGGTGGTTTGATCTGAGAAAGGTCAACATTTTACAGATGTGTGCAAGTACAGAGGAGTATAAAATGGCACAGGAAGAATCAAAACTGTGGGTGAGGAGTGCTAGAGCTTTGCTTGCAGCATTACACCAGTGAAAAGCTAGCTATCTGAAATCACCTGGTAGGACTGGTGGGTTGGTGTCACTCCCTGTCTCTTCACTCATGCAGCATCTGCTTGGTGTGCCATTTGGGACAGAGCACACAGCCAATTCCTTGCATTTTCTTTCAGACCTCAGCTCAGCAGGCCTTGATGGGGACTATTAATACCAGTATGCATGCTGTTCAGCAGGCACAAGCTGACCTCAGTGAAGTTGATAACTTACCACCTCTAGGGCAGGACATGGTGAGTTTTTCCAATCCCTCATAGAAATGGATCTTAATGCTCTGGGGTATTTTCAGTCATTGGCCCTGCATCTAAAGTGCTATTTCTAAAGCTTTGAAAATAAGCTACACATTTTGTCCTCTTTTTAGGGAATGAATGTACACTGTTCCACCTCACTGTAATCAGTATTCCCAGAGTAGGTGTAGCAGGCTCCCCTGCATAACAGTGTCTGGAATCCTGTTTGTTTCATGTGCATATGTGCATTTAAAAGCAAACTATGGACAATATCTGTGATGGAAGTGGTTGCCTCCTAGAGATTTTAAAAATAACAAAACACTATTTTGTCATTCCTGATCCAGGCTAGGGTAGGAGGACAGATAAAGAAACTATTGCTTATAGGGAGCTGTCAGTCAAGAGTGATTGGCATTCACAGATGCATTCTTTATGGCAACTGTGGAGATGTGATAACAATTCTATAACAAATGATTCAGCAAGAAAAAATGCTTGCTTTTGTGTTTTACTTTGAGGCTTTGTTGTCTTCTGTTTCCTTTCTAAAGGTTCTTGGAGTGATGAGAGATTTACACAGTATCTCCTCTCTGTGCAATCCTTAATTCTTGGTGGTTTTTTTATCACTCTTCAGGCATCAAGAGTATGGGTTCAGAACAAAGTTGATGAATCAAAACATGAAATCCATTCTCAAGTCGATGCCATCACTGCAGGAACTGCATCTGTTGTTAACCTTACAGCAGGTAAATCTCCAGGGGAAAGGTTGCCTTGCAGTCCCCTAGTTATTTATCAGTCTAATTATCTTAGTGACTCAGTATGGGGCAGCTTGTAGAAAAATGAACTTTGCAAGACCCCGGTAGCTAATCACATTGATGTGTGGAACAGGCTCTGTCCCTCTGTATCTTCAGTTTCTCTCTTACATCTAAGGTACAACCACTGAGGAAGACAATGCTGCTGGAGAAGACAGTGTTGTAAGCTTTCTACACAAAACTATTGTTGACCTGTTTTTAGAGCATGTGTTTATTGCCACTGGGTTTTTTCTTCAGCAAATTACAAGCTGAAGGAGCTAGGATTGGCTTAAAGAGGTCAATATTATATTACCCTGAAAGCAAGCTGAAATTGTGGACTAATCAGCAAATTGCTTAGAATGAAGAGAAATTCTGTAAGAAGATAAATTCTTGTAGGAGAAGAAATGCAGAAATTTGACAAGTTATAGTAGTCTAATTTATTTCAAGTGAAAACAAAATAAGGCATTTCTTGGCTATCTAGGAATGTCTCCTCATCAGAGTATAGCTTGTGATAGCTGCCTCTTTTCCCTCTAAAGCACTAAAGCATTCTGACAATAAAAAATCATGTGCTCTGCAGGGGACCCAGTTGACACAGATTACACTGCTGTGGGATGTGCAATTACAACCATCTCTTCCAACCTCACGGAGATGTCCAAAGGTGTGAAACTGCTTGCTGCTCTCATGGATGATGAAGTTGGGAGTGGAGAAGACCTCTTGAAAGCTGCTCAAACATTGGCCAGTGCTGTCTCAGACTTGCTGAAAGCTGTGCAACCTACTTCAGGAGAGGTCAGTACATGAAAACCTCTCAGGTTCCCTCTTTTAAGTGCATGACTTTGGCTTTTTTTGAGACTTATTAGCATTTTTTGAGACAAATTAGCATCACCTCCTCAGTGCCACATCCCATAATGTCCTCTGTGCAAGTAGTTCTGTTGACTACTTGTATTCTTTCACATCTCTGAGTCTTGCCCCGTGATATTCAAATGTTCTGTGTTATCTGCAGATGTTAAATGATTTGTATAATAACTAGTTGATTTTTTCCTGGGTCCTGTATCCTCTTTTAGAAACAAGTTCCAAACAGTACTGTGACTCTGTTTAATAGGAAGTGGAGACATCATCATAACTTTTTTTTCCTGTACTCTCTTTGTCTACTTTGACAAATAAAATGAGCAATTGATTCCTCTGTGGTAGATACCCAGCAGTGAGTGGTGCTGGACAGGATAGATTATCCTCACCAGCTGTTAGGACTCTGCAGCCACTTTGCCTTGGATCTCTTCAGGTATTTCCTTTGAAAATGTTGAAACCTCCTTGTGTTTCAGCTCAGTTGGCACATTGACTGTCCAGCCTTAACTATCCTTGGAGTTACTACAAGAATGTGTGTTTAGTTTCTTCAAAACTCTTCATGTGTTCTCTGGGAGAACTGCAAATGAAACCCCTAAACTCTGGATGCACAGCTGTGCACGTGGAAGAGTCAAGATCTTTCCATAGTATTTCTGTTGTGTCACTTACTTTTCAGCCACATTGACTGTACCCAAATGCAAAAGTTCTTTGAGGAAATGTAAGGTGAAAGCTAAGTTCATTTTCTTAGATGAAATTTCACCCTGATCTTTTTCCAGCCTCGCCAGACAGTCCTGACAGCAGCTGGCAGCATTGGGCAAGCGAGTGGGGAGCTGCTCAGACAGATTGGAGAGAATGAGACAGATGAGAGGTTCCAGGTAAGGATAAAACTGCATAAAACCAGGTTCCCCAAGTGCCCTTAGGAAATGCTAGATTTGGAGTTTCTCAGTGCTAACTAAAGTTGGTTTAATGACACAGGGAGTACTGATTTTGTAGGAAGCCCGTGTACATTCTATGCTGTGGAGTGTTGGAGGAGGTGGGGAGAGATGGTTTGCCATGACTCTGTGTTCTAAAAACAAAATGAAAACTAGTGTTCTTATTTTTGAAATGCAAAATTTTCTTTCCAATGTGAAGTTAAAATTATTCATTGGTGTATCTCTGTTATCTTTTTTTTTTTTTCATGAAAGCCATGTCATTTTAACACTATAGGCATTAGGAAGATTCCATCTCACTGAAAACCTGAAATATATTGAGCATTTTAGGTGGGGAAATAGGAAGACATTTATGATTTTTTTTCATTGCAGGAATTAATGCAAATGTCTTTTAATTTTACAGATTCAGAATTAACATTATTATTTCTATAGAAGGGAAAAACGTAACTCGGAACAGGTCTTAATTGCAGAACATTCTGCAGTAGTAGTTTATAGAGCTTTACATCCCAGACAAAAATCATTTGTGGTTGGAAATGGCATTATTGAAAATGGAGTGGCAGTTGTGACTGTTAGATCTGTGGTTCTATGATTCAGGAGTCTTGATCTTAAGTTAAACCAAGTATATACTTCTTAGCACAGAAGACTGACTTTCCCCTTTATTTTACCAGGATGTCCTGATGAGTCTGGCCAAAGCTGTTGCAAATGCTGCTGCCATGTTAGTGCTGAAGGCCAAGAACGTGGCCCAGGTTGCTGAGGACACAGTCCTGCAGAACAGGGTGATTGCTGCTGCTACTCAGTGTGCACTCTCCACTTCCCAGCTCGTGGCTTGTGCAAAGGTGAGGCCAGCAGTGTTCCTGAGGTGGGAAGGCATCACTTCCAGCACAGGCTTCTGGGGATTTCTCAGGGCATCAGGCTGTTTGCTGTCTTCATGTCAGAGCTCTAGATCTGTGCAATATTGTGCAAGCAGTTTATTAAGCAATTGTCACCTGTAGCAGTGTCAGTCAGGAGCCCAGAGGGTGTGAGGTGCTGCTGCAATCTCCACATGAGGGTCCACAGATAGAGCCCATCTGATGAGTTAATGATAACATTTAAGAAGTAGCTCAAGAAGCACAGCTTGCCTGGGGAGCTATGTAAGTTTTCTAATACAGCCTACAATTAGGATGAGTTCACCTCATGTAAAGCTAAATAATTACAAGTTAGTATTCTTGCTGAAAATGAAATCAAGTTGGTGATCCCTGCTTATCAATACAGTGGCACTAATTTAGAGCAGTCCCATTGTTTTAGCAGATCTGTTGCTTTTGTCTGAGTACTGATTTTCAGCCTAAGCACATTACAAAGGAGCTGAGGTCAGACCTTAAATTTTGAAGACTGCAGTTGGAGCCTGAAATCTTCTGCAGCCTTTTTTTGTCTTCAAAATAAATATATAAAATACTCATTTAAATAAACAGTTTACATTTCCTATTTAGATGCTACTTTTGAAGTCTGCAGTGTCCTCTTGCAGGGAAAAGCATATTCAACTGTTGTGAAACATCCAGAAGGCTTATATTGAATTAAGTAACCAATGTTAGATATTGAAATTTCTACTTTGTTTCTCTGGCTTCAAGGGATTTTTAAATGCATTTTATATATATATATGAATTGTCATTGCTCAGATGTGATGTTCTTAGTGATTATAAACTTCTTCAGTGTGACATAAGACACCCAATGGCATCCTGTTTTCCTCATGAGGTATGCACAGGTTTCCCAGTGCTAACAGCTGTCCAGATATGCCTGAACAAAATGGGGCAGAGTTGATTCTGATCTGTGTATTACAGGGTTTATTACTTGTCTCATGGCTTCAAAAGCAGACTGCTGTTTGCCTTGTGCCAAGCAAAACCCTTTTGATTTAAACAAGCAGGCAGAAAGCCTTTTCAAGACCAATTCCAATTAAGACTTCATTGTATTTGGAATTCTGGGGTACAGAAATGTGCCATTGAACATAGTTACTCTGGAGGAGTTTGGCCCATTCCTGCTCCCCACACCCACTGTCCAGTGTTGTCTCAGTTCAGTGGCTGCTGAAGATGCATGAAACAAAGTGGGGGCCTCTTCTCAGAATCACATTTGAGATGAAATAAACGGTAGGTGGAGCCCAGTCTGTTTAGATACTGGGGGCTTTTCTGTCTAGAAACAGATGAAAAATGAATGCAGATGTGTCACTTGTCAGTAGCTGGGAAGCGTGCAGCCGCCCTGTTCTGAACACTCAGCATCCTTTCCCCACGCAGGTGGTGAGCCCCACCATCAGCTCCCCGGTGTGCCAGGAGCAGCTGATTGAGGCAGGGAAGCTGGTGGACCGTTCAGTGGAGAACTGCGTGAGGGCCTGCCAGGCTGCCACCGACGACCCTGAGCTGCTGAAGCAGGTCAGCGCCGCCGCCAGCCTGGTGAGCCAAGCCCTCAGCGACCTCCTGCAGCATGTGCGGCAGTTCGCCAGCAGGGGGGAGCCCATCGGCCGCTACGACCAGGCTACAGACACCATCATGTGTGTCACAGAGAGCATCTTCAGCTCCATGGGGGATGCTGGTAAGTAGCAAAGCCTTGCTGCAGTTCGGAGATGGGCACGTGGAATTGTAGAATGGATAGAGCGAGGTCATCAAATCCAGCCCCCTGCAGGGAGCAGGGACACCCTCACACTGCTCAGAGCCTTGGCCAACCTCACCTGGAATAGCTTCAGGGATGGGGCCTCAACCACCTCCCTGGGGAGCCTGTGCCACTGATCCACCACCCTCAAGGGAAACAA
>JAOEGS010000578.1:0-33625 GCA_025447755.1 Corythornis vintsioides | reverse complement strand
ACACCGTCTGCGGCGCCCCGACACCGTCTGCGGCGCCCCGACACCGTCTGCGGCGCCCCGACACCGTCTGCGGCGCCCCGACACCGTCTGCGGCGCCATGACGCAGCTGGGGCATTGTGGGCAGTGCGGAGGGAGCCCTTTGGCTACAGACATGCTGAGGGCAACAAGGCTCTGGAGGCGTTGGCTTGCAGCCGGCCCACCACTGCCCTGTTGGCTCCACAGGTCTCATGCCCGCAGCCTGGAATAGGCAGCACAGACCAGAAGAGGTGGATTTGGCCTTTTTGTTAGTTTTGTTCGTTTTGCTGTTTGTTCGTTTTGCTTTGTTTTGTCCCAAACCATATTTGCGGGTTCTGAATCAGCCCGGGTAGCACATGCAGCAGCCAGCTCCAGCAAACTCCGACCTCTGCTGCGCCTCATCGAACAGCCTCTCACTCAGCTTGTGCTCCGTGATGATGTCCTCCACCCGGGTGATGTACAGCAAGGACAACAGCACTCCCAGGAACTGTGGAAGGAAGGGGGACCATAGTCAGAGATCAAACGCTGCTCACCCACCGCTTCTCACAGCAGCTTTTGTAAATGAGCACAGCACGGTAGGGGTTGGAAGGGACCTCTGAAGACCACAGAATTATTGAGGCTGGAATAAGCCTCCATGATCATCAAGTCCAGCCTAAGACCTAACACCACAACACCCAGATAGACCATGTCACTAAGTGCCTCAACCAATCTTTCCTTAAACACCATGGGGGATGGTGACTCCATCACCCCTCTGGGCAGCCCATTCCCTTTCCATAAGGAAGTGCTTCCCAATGTCCAACCTAAACCTCCCCTAGTGCAACTTCAGGCCATGTCCTCTTGTCCTGTTACTGGTTGCCTGAGAGAAGAGTCTGATGACCCCCACCTGCTTACAACCTCCTTTCAGGTAGTTGTAGAGAGTGATGAGGGTCCCCCCAAGTCTCCTCCAGGCTGAGTCCAACCCCCCTGCCAGAGCAGGACAAAATTATGTATACGTACACTGGATATATAGGCAAGTACACGGTATATATACAGACATAAACTCCCATTGTTACTATTCTTTGGAAAAGGGGTGATAAACAGAACATTTTTGTTAATACAGCATAAGAATTACCACCAACCCTGAGTGTTGGTGCAATGGAAAGTCTTAGACGATGCAACCAAGGGAAGGAGAGGACTCAAAAAGACCCCCAAACAAAACCAAATTAGCTCACCAACTCCAGCAACGCATCACAGTAATGCTCCGGTTATGGGAAAGCTACTTCAGGTTATCATTTAGGTTACATTTCAATAATGATATTCGTAGACTACTGGGATTTCACATGCCATAGCAACAGATCCTCCCTCTAACAGCTAAGGCTTACCTGGGGCAGCAATATGCCGAGCAGCACGCCGGCCATGATGCTGTAGTTGTCCAGAAACCAAATCAGCACAGCGTTGGTGCACCCGCGGATGTGTATCACGTGCTGCACGCTCAAGCGCTGCAAAACAACAGAGCAATCCTCCCAACAGGCCCGTGCACTGGTGTATGACACAGTTAACACACAAGAACTCAACATTCAGGGAAGCAAATTTGCTCCTCCTCCTTTGAACTCACTGAATTTAACAGAGACCTCATCACTAAGTCTTGCCCATAAAGATGTTCTTCCACATCCAAACAAATTATTGTTCTTAAACTTTTTTGGTTTTGTTTTTTTAATCTTTCCAACTGCTATTCAGTAAGGAAACAGATCCAATTCTCATCCTAGGCTGCTTGGAAAGTAGAGCAGTCTCTCTTCAGCTTTATTTCTGCTTCCAAGTTGAAAGTACAGCAGCAAAAAAATATAATTTACGGAAAGTGCTTTGCAATAGACTCTAAAAAGGGCAGGAACAAGAGGATTTCAAATTCAGCCCTGCAAGCTGCTCTGCTCCGTGACCCCAACCCATAATACAGAAAGCACTTGAGGCTGCAAAGAGTCCTAAGCAGATGAATGGGGTGAAGTTAAGCATATGCTTAAGTGCTTTGGGTGTTAGAGCCAGGCTGGGGTGTTTAGGTGATTAAGCCATAAATCAATTAATCTAAATGAAGACAGGTCACACGTAAAGATAACCGGTAATCCCAAAAACCAACAACTGAGGCTGGCATTGTGCACCAAGTGCCTCAAATGAGCTGAGGAGAGGGGCTTCCTCAGATCAACCTCCCCCCCTGCATCAGCACTCCAAACCCAGGAGTGGAGAATGCACAGCAGATCCAATTACTGATTTCCCTTCTTAATCACTCTGCAATTAGTGCCTTGAGCTGGCAGTCTCCACTCTGGAGTCACTGGGGCTACTCCCAAGAGGGAAGACTGAAGAAGAAGGCCCCATCCAACTCCTGGAGGGAGGAGAGGGCTGCCAACACAACCTGGTTAAGTCCCACTCCTCTTCCAGGAATAACTAGTACAGGCTTAAAGACAAAACACCCACTACTGGAATATAAAATACTTAGGAACAGCTAGGTTTGCTTTAGCAAAACTGGTTTTATTCAGTGAGAAAGATTGTCTTTTAAGTGTTAAAAGCTTTCCCCAACTCAAGTCACTGTTTTATAAGTAAGAAAGCAGCTTTGTTTGGATTAATTATGCAATTAACATAAGGGAAATGAGCCTTGGGAAAAGGTGCTTCCTGTACCTCAAACAGGGAATCGTGGTAGATACAAAGAAGGGAAGAAACCATAATCAAACAATACATGATACATGAAAGTTACTCTGAATAAAATACTTCTAATTTCTGATTTAACTGCCCAGTAAATTTAAGCATGCAGAAGAAAACTTTATGACTGACCAAAACAATGCAAAGAAGCACCACCCATTGCCACAGCAGGGTGGACACTGGTTACGTTACCTCTTTGTCAATGGTTTTGTATCCGCACATAGTGTTGATAATGCCTGTCTGAAGAGAAAACAACAAATATAAACTTAGCAGAAAACAAAAATCAGAAAAAAAATAAGTTACTCTTCTTGTGTTCACTCAGCTTATGCAAAAGCAACAACAGGGTTGCCTCCCTGTGTAATACCAGTTTCTTCCAGCAACCCTATGGTCAGATTTAGATGGAGCAATACATGATTTTAGAGAAATCAGCACTGCCAGGGTGTCACATGACAGAAGACACTTGAACTGTATCTATCCAGCAAAACCAGAGCCGTGTCAGAAAGCAAAGCCAGCTAGGACAAAGAACACAACAATCAGCTGGTTTTAAGTTTAAGGCCTTAATAACATATCTTACTAAGAAAAACAGGGGTTAACAAGGCCATCATGCCATCACGATGACACATTTAAGCCCAGAAATATCTAACCCCCCCCAAACTGTCCAATACTATGAATGCTCACATGAACAATTTACAAGGCCAAATCTATTACAGTGTTGTTTTATATCTATATATATATGTATGAATATAAAAATCATATACTTAAAAAAGACTTGAGTGGCTGCATTCACCACAGATTGCTAACTGCATTTTCTGCAACCATTTCATCTTTCACATGGGTCCCAAAGCTCTACCCAGCCTGGCAAAGCTAACCTGAAAATACCATCCTTTTCCACACAAATCAGCCACTGTAAAGCCCACCAGCACCAAAGGAAGCAATGAACGGAGCCAATGATGTGGAAGAAAATGAGAACATGCAAAAGAGGAAAGGTTGAACAAACTGTATTGGTATAACCTCTCTCAAAATTAAGATACAGAAACAAGATTTCCAAATACTGGTGGCCTCTGAGTAGTCACCAGTGGGTCCCCAGGACACCTCCCCAAGAAGGAAGAGGGATGTTCACAAAAGAGGGAAGATGTATGTTATAAATGGCAGAAACATTAGCCAGGGTGAGGTTTTTTAAGCCTGCAAAAAGCTGGGCTCATTCCCTAAGCACAGAACTGGCTGACAAACCAGGTTGGGCACATGGCAAAAAAAACCCTGGTCTATTTTACGGGTCTGGGGGGAAATGTGAGGGGTCACCATCTGCCAAACACAGGTAATAAACACTCTGGGGAAGTCAACATTTGCAATCCCAGGCATCAGCACGTTGCTGTGTCTGCTGGGAGCTTTACCATGTTTCCAAAGTGCTGGAGCCTAACCAACAAACACACAGCCACTGCCAAAATGCATGACTGGAAGGAGCACAATCACATCATGTCATTTTAAACACGGCGTTTGCTAACAGGACATGGTGGCACAAGAAAATGTATGCAGCTGAGATAAGTGCATTAGAAACAGAGCTTTACAGGCATTCAGGGACCAATTTTTATCTGCTACACTCACGAAAATCTTCAATAAATACTTCAGCTAAGAAGCAGTCCCTCCAGATCCCCCCCAAGATGAGCTTGGCTCCTCTTAGCACAAGGCTTTTGCAGAGGATCAGAACCCAACCTCCAACACTAGCAGGAGTTTTCCATGACTACAAAGCAAATGAGTTATCACAAACCATATCTGCAGTCTTCCAGGACAGAAACCAGCTTGTATTTGGAAGCGTTTGTCAAACATACAAGATTTATACATCTGGCTGGTTTTTTCCTGAGGCAGCCAGCCATCCAGCCACAGTGTGAGTGTCATCCTCTCGAGGACACGTTTGTGCTGCTTGGTCTTCACCAAGCACATCAGTGCCATCTCCACACGGCAAAGACACAAGCCCTAACCTACTGCAGCATCTTGCTGAGCAGTCTACCCTGAAATATTAAGTTTTCTTGGTGTTTTGCAGCTTCTCCCCACCTTTTGATTAACCTCCCTGAGCTCCCTTTAGGCTGTGAGCAGTCTCATCCCCCCTCCTCAGCTGCCAGTGCAGCACATGGATGAATATACACCTCATTTTCCTCAGAGAGGTTTTTATTCTAGCACTTTCCTGACTAGTCAGGTTGCATTTGAAATTTACATGTCTGATTATTTGTGCCATGACTGGAATGGCACTTGGGGTTATTAGTCACTGGTAATCCCAGTGCTTCATCTTCACAGCACTGCTGTATTTCCACACACATCAGCTAACATTTAAAATTAGACCTCAAAAGAGAAATGACAGCTACAGAAAAACAAGTGGTATTTTGAATGACCACTAGAAAACCAAGCTGCTCTTTATTAAGCAGCCCTATCTTCCTTTACCACCAATTGAGGATAAAATCCTGAGCTCTTCTGCCCACTGCAGCTGTGGCTCAGCAGATCCTTTTTTCATACACACAACTTTCTTATTCTCCAACACCTAAGACTTTAAGCAAAACTGTTTAGCTTTGGTTTCTGAGAACAAACCAAAGCCCAGCGCAGATTTAAACAGACCCTTTCTCCCACACAAAAAAAAAAACCCAAAACCCATATGTAAGCATTTGTAAAAAACACCTTCCTGTTATACAGATTTCTCAGCAACACCTAGCAGGATTACTGACACAATTATTGCAGCTATTTTCCCTTCTTTTTTTTTTTTTTTTTTTTTTAATTAAACAGCCACAATCAAGGCAGACACTGAAAGGGCAGCAAGTAACAGGCACCAATAAGCTCTCCTTGATGAGCTTTGAGGGATCTGCTCTTGCACATATGCAGTCGCTCTGTCTTGTGTTCAGACCAAAGACCAAAATACAGCGAGGCAGGGATTTCCCAATCCTGGTTTTAAGATGAGGAATAGTTCTTTACCAAATTCTGTGTGACGTCCATCCCTCAAATGAAGAGTGAGGAATTCAAGCTGCTAAAATTTATATAAAACACACTTACGTGGAACTTAGCACCCACTCCTAGTGCTGCCAGCACCAGTTAATACCAGTTCATCACAGACTCAAGAACTGGTCCAGGCTCCAGCTGACAAGGCATCTTTCCAGGGAGGATTTTCCAGGGCAGCAAGGTGGGCAGTTTTCAAGGATAGGGATAGAGCAGCAGCTTCAGTGAGACCTGCACCCACAAGGACGTGCTGACCACATTTGCTCACATTTCAGGATTTTTCTGGATGACAGGGTCATTCTGTTCGGTTTTTAATTCACCCAGCATCTGGTGCACATCACTCCAACCCCCCACCCACAGAAGCAATCAGGGCACAGGCTTCCTGGCAAAGCTGGAGCAGCAAACCCTGGAGAAAACACTAGCAGAACTCATTTTTAAGCAGCCCCAATACAGGCGAGTGATGACGTTAAAGGTCCCAAGATCCCTCCTGCGTTTCTAGGACTCTGTAGCAGGACAGCAAGACAGACAAAAGCCAACACATCTAATTCATCATTTTCTCCTTTCAGGTTGACCAGACTCGCAGATCCATAGCTGCTGCTGTCAGGAGGAACTCCTTTTCCTTTGCTTCAACGCCAGTTTTCTCAAGTAGGGCAGCTGCTAAGAGAGCCCCAGTGCCTGGCTGGGAGCAGCAAGGGGGTGATGCCAGGACCTACCTTGTTGGTGACGCAGCAGGTGTAGGGCACCCCGCAGGCCAGCGGGCCAGGTGCTGCACAGCTGTGGTACACATTCTGGGACCAGTCTCTGTAATCCTCTCCTCCGCAGCACTTAAACTGGAAAACACAAATGGCAAAGGAAAAAAATGAATTAAAATCGTGGCTTAACAGAAATTCTTCCAGTGAGTCGAAAGCTAGGCAAGAATATAACGATTTAAGAGCGCTGAGCTACCCGGCAATTCTGCTGTTTCATGAGCAAAGCACATATGAATGTGCACCATAGACAGAACTGAAAAGAATTCAAGATATGGGCAGTGTTCCTCTGCCACTCATCAAGCTACTACCCAAGGTGCCAGACCTTGTGCTAAAACAAGGGCTAAGTGCTACCTCCCATCTTTCCTGAGGTGAAAAACGATCTTTTCAGGTACGAACATCATTACACAATGTATTTACATTCACTCCATCTCAAGCTATAATGTACTTCCATTTTTTTTTATGGATTGTGACTACATTTCTAAATGAGTCTAAAACAAAAGTGTTGCTATAAGGCATAAAAACAATCTCACCAAAACATTTTGGGTGCCACTTAGTAGAACTGGAATCTGGCAAACAAATAGTATTGTTTTACTTACATTGACTTTTTACAAATAATCACTACATATCTTAAATGAATAGGAAAATAAGAAGCTTATTTAATGACTAAAATGTACATTCGCTGTACATATACATAATTTTGGGCAGTGCATGGAAATTTTAAAGCATTGCAAAGTCCAATGACAGAATTTCCTCAGATGGTTTGCTTTTGACAGACTTTCCATGCTAACTTTGTTTTTCTAAGCATGTTGCCATCTCCATAACTATGCCATAAAACATACATATTACTTCTGAAGTTAACTTTTGGGTTTTTTAATCATTCACTGACACATTAATGGTCAATGACATCACATCTTTGAGCATTTTCTGTTTCTTCTATAGTCTCTGAACTGCATGGCAGAATTCCTCAATAATCCAATAAAGATTTCAACACACCAGCCTTAAAGAAAAAAAAGGCCATGAGTCAACTACACGTGTCATTAAGTAATGCTCAGCTGGGCTCAACATAATTTCTGATTTTTAATTACAGGTATATGCACTTCTATGGCATTTCCTTTGCATAACAACCTTGTTAAAGAGCTTGTTATGTGCCCTTGAGTGAAAATACAACGGCCTGGGATCAAGCAGCCTAACTGTCACCTAATTTCTCTTTATCCAGTGCCTCCTGTTAACAAGATACTTTTGAACACCTTGGACCAGCCACCAGACATGCCAAGAGCAACAACTTGGGTGGAATTCAGGCTGAATTTGTCTGAGTCCACTTGTGATGCCCCTAAAAGTCTACATGTTTACAGGATCTGAGCATCCAAATCACACCTACCAAGGCTGCATTTTGCCCCCTCTTCCTTGAAGTGATTTAAAGGGCTTCAAATGCCATCTGGGATGCTGGAGGAGCCCTGACCACAGTAATGCCAGAACACATGACAGATGAGATTTCATCCCCCTCATCAAGAAGAATTTGATTATGACAGCACTGGGAAAAATCAAAGCTGTCATGTGGACATACTGCATCTAGGCACTAAATGAGTCCCAGGAAAAAAAAAAAAGAAAAAATAAAAGCCAAACCTGCTTCTGAACAGAATCCATTATGTTCTTGAAGTCTAAATCATCATAGTAATTCTCAATTCCTCTTCTAATATTATCATTCAAAAAGTTGATTGTCTAGAAGGCAAAAGTAAAACGTGATTCATGGGTTACATGTGCCAAAGCAAAACTAAAAGAGCAGGCTAAAGTGAGGAGTGTAACTGATAAGCACAAAATGAAAGGTTGGGGTTGTTTGGGTTGCTTTTAAGGAAAAAAAAAAGCCAACCAAATACCAGTTAAAACCAAATCATAGAGCTGTCGGGCAGAGGCTGACCATCCCTTCTCTCTGAAGGAAACAGCCCCACTGCTGGTTTGCTGCTGAGAGGGGCCAACAGTGTGACACCTCTCTCCAGAAAGGTGCTTCTTTGCTGAGACTCTCCAAACACCTCCCAGATATGGTCCCGTTATCCCCGGGCAGGATCCCTCACCCTGGGCACTGGGGATCCTTGTCATCTTTTGAGTGACAGAGCAGCGGGTTTGGGTGGTGGGTCTTGGGACCACACCCTGGGTGACAAGAGCTGACTGTGTCCCTGCTCACCATCTCCCAAAAATTTTATTCTGACCATTTTATTGTGATTGTCAGAGGAAGAGCTTTATTCTACCATAAGCAGAAAAAAAAGTGTCTCTGTATCCACAAGCTGTATCCACAAGTTTTGTAGTGGTTGTTTTGAGAAATGCAGCAGAGGAGGAGTGGCAGGTGTAAAAGGGTATCTCCTCAGCTTGGCATATTAGAAATTAAATCAACAAAATGCTTTTGAAGTTCAGAAGGTGAGGAGAAAAAAAGGGTATTTAGTTTTCAATATTCAGCACAATCACAGTACAAAAAAAAAGGAAAAAAAAAAGGACTAATCATAACCAGATTGTAACAGCTTTCCTTTCAATTCAGCTGCTGAAGTGATCACCCTTAAATCCTTACAGGTCAGAAAGGAACCTTAAATACAGCTACTCAGTTTCTCAGTATTACAACTTTCAACACTTAAAAACAAAGCAGAACAAAACAATTATCACAATAGTGATTAAAACTAACACATGATTTTGCAGGACTATCCTAAAAAGCCATGCCCAGAGAGCAGCAAATAGTGACAACGCCCAGGCAACCTGGATGGCCTCATTTAGAGTCAACAGGTTTGAGAAGGAAATAGAGGAAGAAAGGGGAGAAATCAGTGAGACATGCAAAACAGTCAGCATTTAAATAGAGGCTATTACCCTAAGCTTTATTAAATACTTCCTTCTCCTCCCCACACCAACCCAAACTTTTCCATTAACCTCATAAAACAAGCAAAGAAACCTGTCCCTGAGCAACGGTCTCAGACAGCCAACACACGGGTCAGGAAAACACTGCACAAAAACGCCAAAAATACATCTTTTTTTTTGTCTAGAAGTCAACTGCAATTCTTCCTTGCCCTCTCAGCAAATACCATCTTTGGCATTTACTTAATTTTCCGTCAACCAAATTTTCTGCATTCCATGATGCCCACACTCCAACACAGGGCAGGGTGATCTGCTCCCTTTGGATGAGCCTGGTGTTCCCACCACAATCCAGTATAAATCCTTGCATGGGGCCAAGGTGACACCCATGGCAATGGCCAAGGGCAGCTTCTAGAAATGAAGACAATTTATCCTCTGCTCTCACAAGTCAAGTTCACGACTCCAGTTCAGCACAGAGTAAGAACAAAACACTAGCAAGGGAGAATATAAAACTACTTCAAATTAATAATTAGCTGTTATTTTTTAAATTATGTTTTTTAAATACTTTCTCTTTTTTTAATAACATATGTAGCATATTATATATGACTTCTTATTGTGGAAATGACATCAGTAGTATTGAGGTGGGGACAGAAGAGGTCTTATTATTCAGCATCTCCTTTTAACACACATATTTTGCCAGATTAGAAAAAAAAAAAAATATCTAAGCACAGACTAGTACTTCCCACAGTGAACACATTGATGTTTTCAAGTGTTTCTAACATTTAAAAAAAAAAAAAGTTTGCTGTTTTCTGTTTGGAAAAATGAAGGGGTTCGTGTAGTTAACAGCATGCTTTTCAATGATGGGGTCTCCTGCAGGAATTAGATATGATGCTTATGGAAGTGGGCAGGGAATATCTGTACTTTATGTAAGGCAAAACATTTTGGCTACTAAAAACTAGCAAAGTCCTCAAATCCATCTGGAAACTTCCCAGATCAGCAGTCTGAGACCCAAATGAGAAGAAAGCACTTTGTAATCCATGAAGAGCTGGAAACTCATTTTGCATATATTCCATATTCTTAGTCACCAGATTTTCTCCAGATTCTTTAACCTGGAATTTATCTCCAGAACAGGGATGACCAAATCCCAACCAGCCCCGAAGGTGAAAGACCCTCAAAAGCCTGGACCCATCTTCAGACCTCCCCCCATTAGTGCTCAGGTGACAACTATAACCCCTTTTATTTGGTCAGTAGCATAGCTGTACATCATGGATTGTGGGCAGTGTTCTTGGTGATCCAAGCCCAAGCATGAGTGGCTCACCTGGTTTCTGAAGATCAGGGCCACCACTCCACCAGTAAGCTCAATCAGCAAGCAGATACCAAGAATGTACATGAACTGCAGAAAAACAATTGTTAATGAGTCTTTAAAAAGAACAAACCTCAATTACTCTTTCAATTAGTGTCCTTAAGACCGTAACATGCAATTGCCAACATACTTGGCTTTCTGCATGTGAGATGTCATTCTAAAGAAACATATAACATTTTTTTTTTTCTTATAAAACTGTTAATGTCAAGAGAAAGCCTTTTTTCCTCACTTGAGTCATTCTGGGTTTTGCCCAATTGGAAAACACATTATTTTTCTGCTTTGAATGGACTCAAACCCAAAAATGCACTGATCATGCCAAGATGCATCTCTCCATAACAGGATCCCAGGGAAACATATTAATGTACTGCTACAGACCACACAGAACTTTGTTTTTATGCTTCCTACAAACACAATACTTACCTGGGGGTGGACTAGGTGACCTTTAAAGGTCCCTTCCAACCCAAATGACTCTGTGATTCTATTATTCCACCTGTTAGCACCCATTTCTTGGGTAAACCAGTGCTTTAAGATAATCCAAAGCATCTTCTCTAAATTGCCAGTGTTAAAACCAAGCAAAATTCTGGGCTTGATACCTTTCAGAGTGTTGCTTCAGAAGAGGGAACTGAGCTGTACTGCATTTCTGATCCAGCTGAGCACAGAGGCTGCATGATGGACACTAACAGGATTTAATATGCTTAGCAGCAAGAAAATTGCATCTGCTAGTTCTCTATTTATTTACTCCTGTTGTGTATATATATATATATATACACACATATATATACATGCTCACTCACAACACATGCATCTGTGACTACTTATCAAAGCCCATGCAAATTGTGAATAATACAAGGAAAACCATAGCAACACCATAAGATATTTTCAATGTGCCAGTACTCAAAACGTTTTTCCAACTCAAAGGATTCTTTAGGCATAAAAGATGGCAGTTACATGAATTTAGGTCTGCTTCCTAACAATGAACTTCATCAGGAGCAAAGTTTTATGATTGTTCCTCTGAAAATAATCTTTTAATTCTATGCCTCAAAAGCTGGTTTTATTTCTGTGTTCTCAACATCCAGTGTCACTATTTCACCGTACAGATTTCTTTTCTCCTGCTAAATCTGCAATCAGCCTGAGAAGCAGACATCAAGAACTTTCCTCATTTAAATACTCCATCAGATTTGCCACCACAGTGGGAACAGAAAATGCCCTTGGCATTGCACGAGGACACAGCACCATGCTCTGAAAGAAGCCACCACCACCACCACATGAGGACAGACTCCATAAAATTGAGCCTAATTTCAAAATCTGCAGTTACCTCTCTTTTTGTCCTATGTAACTTACTACATGTTTAGCATTTCTTTAGACTGAACTGACACGCAGGGGAAAATGATGTTTTTGTGCTTTCATTTAGTTACATTCACAACTTCCATCTGCCACCACAGCATTATACAGGAATTTCTCTAAGATTTCCCTTTCTGAGACACTGGAGAAAAGTCCCAAATTTGTGTCCCTTTCATTTCCTCCTCAGTGTCCTTCTCTCAAAGTCCTGTGTGCTATACACTCATATTCCACTCCCCAGACACAGGCACACAAACTCCAGGCAGCAGCAGCCTGAGGGACATCAGCCTGACCTGGGGCTTCCTCCAGGTTGAAATAGGAAACGTTTGGAGAACCATCAGAGACTGTAGCTCATCTCTGCACTTAACATCCCCTCAATCAGGCTCACAGATTTAGGAAAATCCCCTGTACTGAAGCCACAGCCAGACTTTGCCTTTTCCTTTGGCCCATTTGCTCTCTTCCAATGCAGCTCCCCTAAGCAAGGCATGTGCTGACAGTATGGCCAGAAAGAGCAAGCACCATGGTGCAAGCCTAGTGTCAAATTGTGTGTTAACAGCTGACTTTGCACAACATCCACCCTGGCTGACAATAATTCACATCCCTAGTTGTTTTCCTTAAAGCCTTTAACTATTGGAAATCTAGTTTTTTCAGTGCCAGGCTCCGACTCTGGCCTGTCCTGGCACTGGCAAGAAGAAATGCTGCTGCTCACTGATGGAGGGACATCCACAAACCATGATTGGTGGACTGTGACCACACAGCAGCTTCAGATTTAATTAAAAAGGAAAAAAAAAGTCACTTTAAAATATTTTTCAATGCAGACATAATTAGGGGTTTGAACTTCAGTGACTCTGAAAAGCAAAAGCAATGGGTGTTAAAAATTAAGAATTCAGAAAACAACACTTACTGCTTGAAGAAGGCATAAGTTGTCTCTTAAGGAAGCCAGTACACCCACAAAGGACACGAAGAACATTATAATGCCCAGAAGTATTAAAATAATTGCTGGGGCTAGAAAGGCACTTTCTAGAGTTTTGTACTTCTGTCTTTCAACTTCTGCATAAATCCCAACTGCGAGGACAAGGGCTCCGATCACCTGGAACAGAAAAAACACGTGCACAGATTTACTCCTTCTCCCAGTAAACACAGAGAGCACATTTTGTGAGTACACAGATGAACCTGCAACTACTTGCTTCAGAAGGAGTTCTAAACAATGAAACTCTCAGAAGTCTGGATTAAAAGAACCCACCCTACTCAAATACCAAAGCAGAAAAAAAAGCTGAGTTGGGGGTTGCAGGGGGAAGAAACAGATTTGTTCATTTCAAAAACGTATTTAATAATGTTTTAACATTCTGGAAGTTAAACAAACAGAAACGTGTAAGTGGTTGAAATATAATTTATTAATTATCTGAGAACACCTATATTACATACACTAGCAAATGCCATGGCATTAATATTCCTCTTTTGTGTGTCTGTCTGTCCTTCCCTCTGTGTATGTATGTCTGTGTGCACATATATATGTATATATTCCCTTAAACCAGTCTGCAATCAACAGTTTATATACTTTCCTATAAGCTCCTACCATATTTAGGCTCAGTAAATATGGCCAGGTATATCCTTTAGCTCCATTTCCTACTACTATCAGAGAAAATGCACCTGACTGGAAAAAGAACAAACTACCACAACAAACATGTTGTGGACAAAATATGGTGGGCAAATGACAGGTTTCCAGATGTAACATTTAGATGTTTCTACTGTGACACTGTAATTAGGTTTTTTTTGTTGTTACTAAATGGCCAATTTGTAGGGTTAGCTTTATTCTTAAAAAAAAATTTCCTTGAGTAATTAAGTATAAATTACTTCTCAAGCAGAAGATAACATAAAAAAATCTGCTTGAAATTTTTAAACACAGATATAACAATTGAGGACAAAGCCTTAGAACACTACAAAATAGTTACAGAATATAAAATTGGTGACTGTACGTGGATATGTGATTTGGGAGTTCTAGTATTATTGGGTTTGAAATAAATAAATGAACACCTAAACAAAACAAGAACCCCAAAACTAAAAGCATGATCCCTTCCCATCCAGACTGAATTTACCCTGCAGGTAATACACCTTAAAGACACATTCTCCAGCAAACACTAAAGCACCATTAACAAGTTCAACATGTAGATTGGTAGATTCTGGTAGATTCTTTGTTTAGAAAATTAAAAAAACAAACAAACCAAGCCCACCAGCACTGGACACAGACAAAAGGATTAAAGCCTGACTGGGATTCTGTGAATTTCAGAAGCTGTTGTTTCTGGACTAGAACATTCACTGGAACATTATTTTCTTTCTTAGCCAGAGTTTTGTCATCAAAATGTTAAAACTAAAGACCACCTTAAGCTGAAAGATTCAAAAGGGCCTCTGTGTAGAAAACAAGATCCATTAAGACCTTAAGACATATATATAGAGATACTGCTATTCATTTATGTATCTTCATGCCCTTCTGTGTGCATTTTGTTAATGCAATCTCCAAGCCCACTTGTAGTATTTTAAGCGTACAAGAAACTTCAGTCCTGCCTTTTTTCCAAAACCAGTTTGCTTTTTAAACACTTAATAAAAATATTTTAAACCTCCAATATGCTCAAACCAGCATCCAAACTAAGCAGATGTCCCAATTTAGCAATAATCCAACATTATCTTCCAGACTGTGATCTCCCTTCCTGTGCCCAAGGGTGGAAATGCAGCTCTTACGTAGGTAGCCCACCAACATACACCCTGTTTACATCCTGCATCCTTCACAACAGCTCTTGATTTGGCAATTCATGCCATGTCCACAGGAAAAATCTACCGGCCTCAACTCACATTAAGTGACATACTTCCATTCAATGAGACACATCAGCAAATACCAGGGACAATTTCTGTGACTTTTGCGTGCATGGGAGTTGCTTTCCCAAGAAAAAAGGAACAGCATTTATTTATAAGTAGACGTTTTAACCCTGTATTTACAATACTTATTAATACACTCTTAAATAAAGTGCCTGCTCAACAACAGCACCTTCTGTTTAAAATGCTGGATACTGTTTTAGCCAGATGAGAAGAATTACATTATAGCCAGATGAGAAATAAATAGCCTCATTTGCCAGCAAAACAGTTGCCTGAAAGAGTTACAGTGTTGACTAGGTTTTTAAAAAGCCCTGCGTGACATGGGAAGACCCAGCAGTGACAAGGCCTGTAGCAAACATCCCTTCTGGCACTCCCAGCAACGCTTTCATTTTCTTTCTGCTTTTAGATAAGGCTGATATTTAGTTCCTGGTGATTTTAAGCAGTCCTAGGGACTCAAATCTGGATATTCCATCGCTCACAAATGTACCAGAGGAACAGCAACAGCAGGGAGGAAAGGAATGGCCTCAGCATTCCTTACTAAGTCAGAGCCCCAAAAAACAGCAGAACACAAACACCCAAAATTTAAGCGAGACGATACTCTGTAGTCAAAGTTTACTCTTGTTTCCACCAATCATGAAAAAAAAAAAAAAAGAAAAAAAGTCAGTCAGTATGACGTACACAGTTGAAAAAGAACTGACCTACTGATATTTAGGACTAATGAGATCTGCTCCACTAAGCTAGAATAAAAGAAAATTTCAAGAGAGAAGCCCATGCGCCGCACCCCAGACAATACGGCCCCACTGCCGGGAGCCCTCTGCCTAGCTCAGCCTCCCCCAAAGCACAGGCTGCCAGCCCCCATCCTCCCCCTCCACAGTCCCCCCTGCCCAGCTCAGTCTCCCCCAAAGCACAGGCTGCCAGCCCACATCCTCCCCCTCCCCACAGCCCCCTGACTCGAATGATGTCCTGTTGCCCCCACTCCAAGCAAGCCCCGACTCCAGCAGAGCTGACAAACAGAAGCTCTTGATTATAAACAAGGGGCAGAGCATTGAAAATCCAGAGCGAGCAACTACAAAGAGTAAATAAAATCCTCAGGCTGCTTGAAAGAGGCTTTGTCCTCCAGAGACACTCAGAGGAACATTTCAGAAGGGCTCTTTTTCTGCTACCAGATTAGTTTCTACATCCCACCAGCAAGGCCTATGGAAAAGGTGGATTAGACAACGTGCACAGTCCTTCACTGAAAAAAAAAGGGGATGGAAAGTAATGCAACAAATGTCACTTTTTGGAAAATCACACCTGTGGAAGAGCTGCTGTGGACTAAAGCAGGAAACTTTGGAAGCCTGAATCCAAGGGTTTTCCTTGGCTGCCAAGAAAGACGAGATATCCAGGTTCCCAAGTAGTCTAGATTACACCCAAACACTTTGCATTTCAATTTCTGTTCATCCTTGAATCACAGCTTTCATCAGACACCTACTATTGAGCCTGGTATATCCCTTCACCCACACAACACACCAAAAGCTTTATGCTACCACCTCGTAAATACCACGTCTGCTAAGACAGCGACAACAGAGCAGCAAAACCAGAGATTAAGTGGTTGGTGTTTAAACTGAAAGATCTCAGAAGAAAACCCCACCTAATTATCTCATGCATCAGTAAAGCCTGGAGCCAGCAGAGCCAGACATCCCAGAGCCGAAGAAAACACCTTTTAATGGTCCTTAACAAGGAGCCCTGATGGCTTCTTCCAGCCGAGTGGGTGCCTGGCCAGAGTGAATTTGCTGCATTTGAGAAGTCAGCAGGAACTGCCTGGGACTTTATCACTTTCGGGAGATAGCACGTGGTTTATATTATACCTGGCTGAGGATTGCAAGCACCGTGGAATGGCACACCTTGAAGTTCTAAAGCTTCGTAGTATCATCTCTAGTCTCAGAAAAGGAATTTTCCGATATATCAACGACTGACTTGGTAGGGTAAAGGCTTTAGTTTCCCAGCTGCCTTACAGGAAAAGGCAGCATTTTAATCGCCACAAATTATTTTTATCCGCCGAACTTTCAACCCCTGCAAGTTCCCATCCGCCAAAACCAGTTTGTCGGTCCCTAGGGGAGGCCAGCTCGCTGCGCCCACAGATACAGGTGTGCCTGCCGCCGGCTTCGCGGCGGAACCAGTAATTATTTGCCAAGCCCTGGTGCCTGGCACGGAAGGAACCCGGGGCCCGTGGGAGCCGCAGGAGGGACCCCCACGCACTCGCACTCCTACCCCCCCCCGGGAACCGCCGCTGCCCCACGCGCGGGCATCCTCCGCCGCCCCCAACTCACCCAGAAGGTGGTGGAGTAGGTGACGAGGGTGAGCTTGAGGCAGAGGTAGGAGAACCGGCCGCAGTACCGCACTTGCTCCGCGTCCCCCGCCGCCATCCTCCCGCCCCGCAGCACCTGCTGCCGCCGCCCGAAGCCTCCCCCCTCCCGTGCCCGCCCCTTCCCGGCCGCCCGCAGCCGGGGGAGGGAGAGGCCGCCCCGCCGGGCGGGCCCGCGGCCGCCGCTTCCGGGAGGGTCGGGCTGGGCTCCCGGGAGGGTAGGGCTCGGCTCCTGGGGTGTCTGCTGCTCCCGGGGCAGCAGCTGCCTATTTATTTATTTATTATTTCTCTTTTGCGCAGTTTCCTCTGCCGAGGGGTTGCTCCTTCAGGGCTAAACCCGCAGCTGAGACGGCAGAAAATAGATGTATTGCTCCTCGGACAAGCTGTCTACCGGAGCCCAGAGCAAGGCACCCACCCTCGGACCTCTGCAGTTGAAGACAAAACCGCATACGTGCGAAGCTGCTGTCCGGCTGTTTGGTCTTTTGCTTGAAGGAAAAACCCCTGCTCTCTACAGCAGCACAATTCAGCAATACCACAGCATTTACCTTTCGTTCAAACACTCGTACAAAGAGGGTCCCATCCTGCAAAATAGCACCGCGTAAGTGCAACGGTGACCAGGCACAGTGCCCTTGGCCGCCTTTTCTGCCGACGCGGGCATTGATCCACGTCCTGCAGCCGTGACAGTGGGTCAGTGTTGGGTCTTACACTGCGATCATGAACCGCAAACGCCATTCATGCCGACGAGATTAAATAAACCCTTTCAAGCTGGCAGTGCTGCTCTTCTGTCCCACAAAGGACGATTTTCCTCAGTGGAAAAAAAGTCTCATTCAAAGTGGCAGACAACTGTCACAGAGTTAGTTGTTGCATCCTGGTCCAGAGCAGGGACAGACGGCATTGAAAATCAGCATCTGGCATTGAGGAGATGAAGTGCAGCAGCATTTATTCCTAAATTACCTAGTAAAGAGACCGTAGAAAATCACTGAGCTGTCTATGTGATCAGTCACACATCATTTTGTTAGCTATGCACAATAAGCCAGTAGTTGCTACCAAAACCTCTTTTATAAAGCCAAAAAAACATCCCTGGATAATTCTATCATAAAAAGTGCTGTTGCTTTTGCACGCAGTACTAAACTTGGCTTCTGAGAAACAAATAATCCAGTCTAGGTCACTGCCAGCAACAGAACAACTCTTAGGTTTCTGAAAATAATACAATGTCCTTGAGTATTCATATTGTAAAACATCAACAGCTTCAGTTTTGAGGCAAATTTGCAAACCTCCCTGACACTTAGAATGGTGTGCTGGCTGGAAATCACAACCAGGTCTTGTAAGCACTGGGAACACAGTTCTCCATGTCTCATGGGCACCGTTCACATCCAAACACATTCCTGACACACTTTTTAAAATACATGATTGCCTATTTAACTAAATTAATAACTTGGGTTTGTCCTACCCATTTGTGCTCTGATTTCTGCAAATAAAATTTCAGGACACAACAGGCTGGATGGGGAAGCCAGCTAAAGAGCATCCCTTTTCCTGCTGTTTTCACTCTGAACAGAGCCAATATGTCAAAACAGGTTCCTGTTATGAAACAAATGGAAGAATCCTTTTTGCTTTGTCTGAAACCCAGACTTTGTCTGTCTAGACAATCAAACGGCAAGATTACTGCAGGCAGTTAGTACAGCTCAGCAACAAATGGTGGTTTAAAATGTTACAGCTGCCTGTGGTGCTGAGGGTCCTGCTGGGTCACACTCTCTCCACCTCAGCCTGATGCAGCCCAGAGCTGCAGTTTTCCAGCTGAATGTTAGGCATCTTCACCAGCATCAAGGTAGATCCTGCATTACAGCATTGCTCTCAGCTAGCATTGGCTATTGGGCTCAGCTAGCAGTGGGTTTGTATGTGTTAAGGATCAATGACTTCCACCTTTCTTCTCTCACCTCCAGGACTACTGGGGTTGTTTCAAATGGTACAAGGCACGGTAGATTCCACAGGTAGTCTTCAAAAGCCACAGTCTGCACACTGTTTGACGCAGGGTTTTAGGAGATCTGCAGAAAAGGAAAGTGAACCCGCAGTTAGCCCTGCACCCAGGTGTTTCAGAAAGACCCTGAGCTCTTCAGAGTTACCAGCAGCATTTTTTCTGCTTTCCTCCAGCCCATGCCAGGTTGATAAAGCTGTGGTCTAGCTGCACATTGCCCCACCCAGGGTGTGCCCATGGTCCTCATATTCCACTCTCAGAGATGCTCCTCTCCTCCGAGTCCAACATGTAATACAATTAAAGCCTCTTCTGCCTTTATTACCTTTTATTATTTTCACAAAACACAAAATGCACCTTATTCCCTTCTGACCTTCCAGACATTTTTTTTTTTTTTTTTTTTTTTGTATCTCTTGCCCTTTGCTCAGGCACCGGTGACTCATCAAAGTGACCTTGATCAATCATGCCCATAAAAAATAAAAACAGCAAAACCAGCCAAGCCCCAAAACCCCTGCTCTCAGCCCCTTTCCCTGGTATAACCTCAAAATCATTGGGAGAGGTGGGTTTTGTCCATAGTCCCAGGCAGGTGTGTCTCTCCTGAGGAATTTGGAGCCTGCCTTAGGGAAAAACTACTTCCAGTTAGCAGGCCAAAGGGCTGAAAGCATGAAGTACATCACTGGCCAGGCTCCAGGATGACAACCTTATCACTGCACAACCAGCAAATGAACAAAAGATATGGGTGTGTATCAACAAAAGCAAGTCCCTGTTGACTTGTATGATGAAATATTGACCAAGGAGTGGCTGCTCTCCAGTCATCAACCAAGTTAACAGGTCAGGGACTGGGGAAGATGGTTTCCAAGAAGGTTCCTGGGAAACATGGGTAGCCAAGGGAGGTTATGGTTTCACCACTGAAACATCAAAAAGTACAGTCATTTTTGTAAGCACTTGCTTATACTCTGCTTTCTATAACAAAGACTGATACAGCACTTTAGTTGCACTCTCAGCTAAATGTGTGGGGATTTTTGCTCAAGTTCTTCTTGTAATCTAAATGTCTCAAAAGACATTTGAGCCCTTCAAAGGAAAAAAAAAAAATCTGAAGGACACTATTAGCTGTTGAATTAATATTGCAAATCATGATCAGCCCTCCTAGACTGTATAAAGAAAGCAGAAGGTTCTTGAGCTGTTTAATGAGGTGTTAGTGGAAGACTTTCAAGAGGAGCCCGAAGCAGCTTTGCAATGCATATGAAAAACTATATACGGGTGTATTTTAGTATATTCCGGGTAAGGTAGTGAGCAGCATTACCTGCAGGGAAGCCTGTTGTGAGGAGAAGACATTGCATGTAGCACTTAAATTAAAATTCCTTAAAAAACAACACTCGGGTAAATGCTCTCCCACAGAAGACCTGCTTTAAAGAGTTGTCATGGTTAGGTGCTGGGCTAACTGAAGGCTGCTTCCAGAAATTAATGAAGCTGGGAAAAAGTCCAGGCTGAGCTGGTAGAACCAATAAATACTGCCCTGTTATGGGGGAGACAGGCACAGCTGCATCTCCAGGAAGCAGGGGAGCTGGAAAGCCACTGCCATTGCTTTAGTATCTGAAAATAAGCTAATAAAAGAAACACTTTTAGCTTTCAACAGAGCAGGCATGAAAGAGTGCCAAGTGCTCTTTGAAATCTCAGCCTCGATGTCTTGCTTGTGTTTATGTCATTTAATACAAAACTGAGAGAGAGCAAGAGAGCTATGTGCAGAGAAGAGGTGGAAGTCAGGGGTTCCCCTTACCTATAAGGACCAGATACTGCTCCTCACATGCATAAGGCCAGTAATTTTCTGCAGTAGACATAGGGAAAGGGGGTACAGAAGTCTGGGTGAATGCCCCTTACAGTCCCTCAGCATTGTGGAGTTTGAAGGCTGGGAGCTGAGGCTCCTCTGGATTCCTCTGTGCTAGAAAGCAGGTGAAGGATTGCTGGAGCTCTGGATGAGACCCTGAATGCCAGCTTCCCACTGAAGCCTTATTAGTAGTCCCAGCTTAGGTCTGGCCTTCACAAGTGCCTCTCTTCTGGCATTATTCACCGATGACCCTTCAAGCACCAACGGGACATGTTGCTGTAATTGAAATAAATTTAATCATACCAAATCTAAATATGCTGGTCAAGTCATATTATACAGGGCAGTCACCATTAAGTAAAATGCATTAAAAATGCAGATGAGCCTCCAAAAAAGTTGAATAGAGCAAGGTTACCTTTGCTAAAAAAACACTGAATATGTTTTGTTTCTTTCTTGATATGGGAGATCACAGGAAGCCAGGGAGGGTCCTGGAAATGTGAGGATTGCAGGAATGGTAAACCTGGCAACGTAGCAACCCTTACATTTAAGCCTGTAAAACCCTGATAAACCAGCACAGCCATTTCAGAGGTTATTTCTAAACAAGTGGAGAGGGAAAAGAAAGAAAATTTTCAAGTACCACTTTGCCATGTTTTGTTTCATGTCAAATTGGCTGTTTAGTTTTTGCCCACAAGAGTCTCCACCTCCTTTCAAACTTCCCTTAAAACCTGTGGAGGATTTAGCCCAGTACAACTTCTGCATCGCACTTAACAACTATAGAGGCAACCAAAACCGAATGTCCTCAGTTCTGCCACAGAGGATTCATATACCTGTGTCTTGGAAAACAGCTGCCCTGAAAAAGGAGGATTTTCACAGGGACCGAAGTGTTCTCTGGCTTGATATTCCATACATTTTATCTTGGCCTTAAAAATAATCTAAAGGAAGATACCGCCTGTCACTGACCTGGAAAACATCTTCCTCTCCCCCTCGTCTTTTTGGTTTTTAAATTTTTCTTTTTTTTTCTTTTGTGTTATGAAGAAAAAGAAATTGAAGGGGGAAGAGTTGTTATTTAGTTTTTGCCCTTCAAGGATAAGTTAAAATGCCAGGCAAGGAGGCAACCCTTGGTAACGCTCATCTCCTCCTGGAACTTCATTGCAGCCCTTGGAAAACAGGACTAGAGGACTCGAGCCATCTCATTCCGATGTCTTTCTAACAGCACTGAGTCGTGCCTGGGGATTCAGAACACCAGCATCTACTGCAAAAAAAAAAAAACCAAACAAACCCAAATGAGCAGGTGACAAAAGATTGTATTTTATGCTTAGCTAAAGAAAAAACCATGAGCACTTTTTCCCTTTTAAACACCAGCAACATTTCGCAGACTGACTCCCTGGAGGACAGTGGCAATTGGACAGCAGTAACCCAGTTTACACAGCCAGGATGGCAAATTGCTCTGTGGGCTATCACCTACTCCTTCATCGTTATCACATCAATCACTGGCAACGTCACCATCATCTGGATTATTCTTGCACACAGGAGAATGAGGACTGCTACCAATTACTTCATCGTTAATCTGGCTCTTTCGGATTTGCTGATGTCTGCTTTCAATACCATCTTCAATTTTGTTTACGCCAGTCACAACGTCTGGTATTTTGGTGAGGAATTTTGTAGATTTCAGAACTGGTTCCCCATCACTGCAATGTTTGTGAGCATTTACTCCATGACAGCTGTGGCTGCAGAAAGGTAAGAGGAGAAGGGAGAAGATAAGGTCCAAAAAATCCACTGTAAATTAAAAAAAATAATAATTATTGCAATACTTTGTGCAATTGGCTTTTGCCTGCTGGGTCAGGTCTTATCAGCAAAATGGGAGGAGTGCCAGGCAAATAAGCTACCAGTTAGATACCAGTTATGGAATGAAAGAAAGGTTTTTCTGCCTTATCCCTGGTCTGACTCACACCTAAATGTGTAACAAGTAGAAATGGTTGGTAGTTTATCATTCCAATCGTTTCCCAGTTATCCAGCAAATTGTTTTTTTGTCTACTACGAGAGGGACCTCTCGTTTGGACACAGCTGAATTTATGAATATATTAATATATTAATATATTCATGTGGAAAGATACTGAAAGTATCATCATCCACAATCCCACTTGTGAGTCCAGCAAACCACATGAAATAATGACAATGGGGTCAGAAACAGTAGAGGCTGCTCCAAGAGTTCACAAGAATGACTTATTCCAAGAGGGAGGAAAGTAATTACAGTGATTTTGTTTGAATTCTGAGGGAATTTGGTATTTTCATAATACTCTCTCATATCTGCCAAGTCTCCTTTACTCAAGCTTAAATTTGTAGAATCTGAATGTGTTTACAGCTCATTGCTAAGTAGTGTGATGTGTTTTTTCTTTTTACTAGAAAGCGGCCAAAAGCCCATGGGAATTTCCTCTCTTAATAGCAATGGCATGTAAAAGAAGTAGAGGAGGTTAAGGTCCCTTGTAGTCTCTTTGCTCTCCTTCTCTCCATCCTTCCCATCTTCCCTCCATTTCTTCCACACTTTGCATGGGCCTGGGAACATCTGTATTTTCTCCCTCCTCCATCCAATGAAGGTCTTCCCTCGGGCAACTGGACACAGTGTCCAGAAATACCTGGTGGCTCTTTATCAAGCCCTTCTGTTGACTTTGCAGTTTCCTTCAGGTTTCCTCTGTTCCTTCCCAAGTGCATGTATCCATGAAGGGCCCTTGGGAGTGGAGACAGAGCCCCTCCGGAGCCATCCGAGAAACATTGCTCTGTGAGTCATCAAAGCTGCTTTGTAACTCCTGCCCCTGCTTGCAGCTCAGTTCAGCACTCCCAGGGAAGCAAGTGACAGACAAAACAAACCAGATGAACCAACTAGCAGGGAAAAGACAGTTTTGCCCATCTGGGAGCTGGGGATGTGGCACAATCCAGAGCAGTGCCCCTGCGGCCGCTGGAAGGATTGCTAACAAGCATAGGGATGAGCAGCATGTTTATCAGCCTGCAGTTGTCCAGATGAAAGCAAATCCCAAGTTATAAACAGTAGCAGCTCAGGTTTAGACTCGAGTGCTCTTGTGCTGTTCCTGGCTTTAGGCCAAGGGTTGTTGGTAACACCTATTTTATACACATGGTCGACCAAACAGTGTTTTGAGGTTCTTTATAAACAAAACCTTTTCAGCCTGTTGAAAAGGCTGTCATGTCTCCCTGTTCTTGTTCCTCGTGGGCTTTTGGTGAAAGTACCCATACAGGCAAAAATCTCTTCAGTCACGTGGCACAGATCAGAAAGAAAACTTGGCACCTGACTTCAAACCATATTTAGCTATTCTTTGCTTAACCTTAAAATAGATCCTGACACTGTCTCCTGGAAACTTGTGACTTCCATTTATTGTTATGACAACTTGCATCCACTTAGGCTTCGTTGTTTAACTTTGATAAAACAATGTCTTTTGGTCTGGTTTATTGTAAGGAAGGAGGCTAAGAAGTGACAGCTCTGTAAGACACCTCTGTCTGCTGTGGAAAACAGACCCCGGCGATGGTGCTCACTGTTGGGTTCAGGACCACTTTTTCCCCCATTTCAAGATGTTTCATCATCACACTTCCCGCAGCACTCCAGGCAGAAATGTAATGTCTCAACTCAGGTTTCACACTCCAGAGAGCAAAGATTCCTAGACCCTCTTTGGAAAGTGCACAAGCGTGTCCACAGTTCAGCTTCTTTTGTCTGCATGGGTGAGGACCAGAGGAAGGGCGTCGTGATTGTGGTCCCAGCGTCCTAGGACATCATGGGGAGGGGGCATGGGAAGATGGCACAGGGAGCACGAGCAGCAGGGCAGCAAAGGCAGCCTTGCCACACAGCAAGAGTGCCCAGATCTCAGAGGGTCAATCTGCCAACTTTCAGGAGCTTGCCTAAAAGAGCATCTCGCCACAGGGGTGCATCCCTTCCTGAGCGGGAAAGCCTCCTCCTAGAGCCTTGTAATACCTTTGATACCTGCAACACAGGCTGCTGCTGCTGCTGCTGTACAGTGAGTGGCATCATTTACACCCTGGACTTGCCATTCAGCGAGAGTCAGTTGTTGATTTGGGTACTTCTGTGGGCAATTATCCTGGAGAATATTTGCCACTTGATTCCTCCCTGACCACATTTGAGCGTTATATAATACTGCCTACAATGAGCTATAGAAAAGCAAGGTGACATGAAATTTTTATAGCTAAATAAGGCTCTGCTGCCATGCAGCTCTGACTTACTTACTGTGCCATCTGTCCATGCAGCCACCCTCTGTCTTGCAGCAGCATCCGGGCAGCATTCACTCCCCATGGCCTGCCCAAGCAGCACCGTGTAGTCTGTCAACTAGCAAAACTGTGAGGCATTTGGCATTTTCCACTCTCTTTTGCCTTTGTAACAACCATGACAGAGAGTTCAGAAAGCATGACAAGAAATGCATAATTGATTATGTACTCATTATGATACCATGGAACTTAAAACCAGAGAGTGCCCTGTGCTTGCAAGTAATCTAATAGTCAGTCAGATGTGCCATGAGGACTCTAAGCAGGTGTGGGATGAAAGGGTCAGCCTTTCCCTTCCCCTACAAGCACAAGGGCTCCAGCATTTATGGGCAGAGGTGGATGGCATGAGGGGTTTCCATGGCTATAAATCTGTGGGGAAAATTCAGACCCCAGTCTGCTGTTGTGATAATACAGGGTGTCAGAGGAAACTGACATAAGTGGGGGGCAGCAGAGTGTTTGGGTTTTTTTTTTTGGTAGAGGAAGGAGAAGTGGGCACAGTATTAAACAGTGCATAACTCCAAAGTAACACTAACAGTTCACAGTGGGAAATTTCAGACCAAATATATACAACATTTGAAAAGTTAATTAACAACAAAAAAAATATTAAAAAGAAGAAAAATTCTAAGTAAGGGTAACACTTGCGAAGACCCTATGCAGAAGGCATAGACAACTGTTTCCTCCTCACACCAGAAGCATCCATCCACATGGGATTATTACATTCTACTCTATGTCAGTCTCTTCAGAAAGGGTTTAGCCCCTTCTAATTATTTATAGGCTAGAACCTATCAAAACATCTCTATAAATAAAGCTCACTATGCCCTCCTGGGGAGTTTTTACACTTGCAGTGTTTGTTGTAGAGTTTACTAACGCAACTGTAAAAGCATTACGTGTTTTTCTTGCAGGTACGTGGCAATAATTCACCCCTTCAAGCCCAGGCTCTCTGCTGGCAGCACCAGGATCATCATAGTGGCAATCTGGCTGGTGGCCTTTGGGCTGGCCTTCCCCCAGTGCTTCTACGCCGAGATCACCACGGACAATGGCACCATGAAATGCATCGTCGTCTGGCCTGGTGACATGGGATCCAAGCACCAGCTCACGTAAGAGAAAAGAGAAAACTCCCAGTTCATGCAGAAGTTAGCTAGGAAATTTGTTACATCTCCAAACCTGGCTGCAGGTAGTACTGGGAGAGGGCAGGGAAGGACTGTGTGGCAGTAAAGCAGGGGAATACGGGTCTGGGGCACCCTGTCTAAGCTTGCTTTAAGCCAGCTGTGGAAAAAAACTGCCAGGTGATCAAGGCTCAGGATAAAGGATGGTGCATCAGCCCCTGCTTTCAAAAATGTTTGTGAGATGTAGGAACAATAGATGTAAGGCTCATTGGATTGATGGGAAAACAGTGCAAAAAGTCTCTAAACAAACAATAAATCCTGATTCCAAAGATTTTGGATTTTTCTCCCTCTGTCAGGTAGGAAGAAACTGGGTATCTTTGATGCTCTGAAGCCACATAATTAGCTAAAAATTATGCTGCTCTTTGTGGGGGAAAAAAAAAACCCCAAACATACAAACAGAAAAAAAAAACAAACCCAAACCCCAACAAATAACCCTCTGAAAAGCATATTTCAAACACCCTAAGGTTTTAAAGACTGACTTTTCTCTCTGCACTCCCAAAAGCTCCTAACCCTCTCAGCAATTTCTTCCTGCTTTACAGCAAGCCAGATGAAACAAGCCATAGCCCACATTTAGGGGATCTGCTGTGATTAATCATTATTCAAAGCACATTACACAGGGACAAGTCTGAGAGATTTATACAAAGTAGTATGGAAGAACTGTGGAAAAGGAACAAATTGATTGACAAAATGGAAACAATTTTCTAAACCAAGTGCTAAACTCTCCACATCCTCTCTTCACTGTGGACGTGCTGCCCAGCTCCATACAACAGGGACATTTTTCCCTTCTCAGTCTTCATCTCCAGCAAGCGGCCAGATGCCTCCTATTGTTAGTTATTACCAAACTAACTGGTTTTCACACTAATATGTTCAACGTTCCACATGCTTCATGTAAGTTTGGCCAAGCTGCAGCATACTTAGCCAGGTCCCCAGTCTCCAGAGTCACAGAAGAGCAAAGAGTAAAATCAAGCTCGTATCATGTTGGGTCTTCCAAGGGCTTCTTGGTTGGTACCCCACGGCACATGCCAGGGAGCACTGTGTGCCAGGTTCCTGTTGACCTAGAAGGAGGGGTAGTAGATAGTCACTTACATATAAATCACTGATAACTGTTTCTTTCAGATGAAAAGTGTGAGGTTTGTTTATACCACACCCACAGTTCGAAAGAAGAGTTTCCCAGTATGCTGACAAAAATCTCTGTCGGCTGGAAAAGCTGATCCTGGACACAACAAAACAAACAAACAAAAAACCAACCAAACAAAAAAATGGGGCAGGTTATTTCTGGTATCCCCAGCTGAAGAGCAGTAGCTCCCAACCACAACACATCACTTATTTGCCAGCTCACTCTCCCTGAACAGCCTCAGATTTGCAGGTCGCAGTAGCTCTCCCAGAAAAGAACTTTTAAGAGGTGCTGATTTTGTTAGAACAGGTGCTTGCAGTACAGACCGTGGAGGAAAAGCCACTTGCAGCCATTCTTGTGATAGTCCAAATACCAAGGAAAAGACATACTAAGCAACCCAAAGAAAAAAATGAATGAAGACCTGGGTTCCTCTATTTGACTGTAGATCCTCCAAGTCCTTCATATTTGAGTAAAACCAAGACTTCAAGATTTCTAGATTTCAGAACAAAGGAAAATCCTTTTCTGAAGGAAAAAATATGTAAAATTGTGATAGAAACAAGAATTTTAAAAACCCACCCCAAGCTAAACAATAAGCTACTGTGACTACCAGTGTCTGAGAAATACTGGATGTGCGGGGGCTGAATTTTGTAGAAGTTTAACCAAATGACTGAACACAGAGGATTTTTTTTTTTTCTGGTGAAAAGTTAGTCTTGCAACAAAGCAGCAGAACTATGAAACTAAAAGTTTCCTTTTGCCATGTGCTCAAGCATAGTCTCCCATCCTCTCCTGATCCTCCCAGCATGGCGACTCTAAAAGGGCTTTGCTGTACTCCACATGCAGTGTTAGACCTTCAAAGGGATAGTGCTCCAAGGGCAACTGGGAAAGGTGGAAAACAGGCAGGAACAAACCTGCCACATTTCACCAATAATATTATGTTTCTATACACAGCCACTGCTCTGTTGGAGCAGGTGACCCCCCTCACCATTGTGGTGAGGAGCTCGAGATTGTCAGACTGCGAAAGACCATTTGCACCCAGCCTTTTGTTGTCACTGCCAGCAGCCTGTGCCAGAGCCCTCCTGCCTAATCCTCATTTTTACACTGTTTATGTTCATTTGACAGCTCCTGTAGCTGAGTGAGCAGGTTGTTCCCTCCCCATAAATGGTGGTTGCTTAAAATAGTCAAATCCCAGCATGAGGAACCAGCTGAAGCTTGCAGGGTGACATGGAAAGCTAGGACAGGCTGAGCTAAAATACAGTCAAAGGAGATGGCAGTGCTTTCAGCTGGGGCAGGGAAGGAGCAGCCTGTTGGCAGTGTGTAATTGCACATGCACACACAAATAGAAACAGCCAGCAGCACAAATACAGCCATGACTGCCACTCACTTTCTGCCGAGCCTTCCCCAGCTACTTTGTGCACCCTTTCAGCAGCCAGCTGTGTTTTGCAGTCCACGATCCAGTTTCTTTCCCATACCTTCCCATGTTCCTTTTCCATACCTGTAATTTAAAGGTTTATCTTTCTGCAACCACAAGCCTCAGATTTCTCTTTCCTGATGGCAGTGGGATAGCAAAGTTCAGTGCTGGGGGCCATGCGCTGTAACCCTCTGATAACAGATAAATGATATTACTGCATCTTGAAAGAGCAGTGAATCCAGTCCAAGGACTAATCATCACAACACAAGAGCTTTTGGTGGTTAGAAAAGTCCCTGTAACAGCATTTGTAGGCAGTATTTCTGCTTTGGCGTTGAAGTTAATTCATAGATTCATAGATATTAGGGGTTGGAAGGGACCTAGAAGATCATCTAATGGGAGCCAGATACACACGTTCAATACACAATTTCTGAAAGAGCCCTTCAGCCAAAATACTGACTATGAAAAAAATGTGCTTGTTCTTTTTTCAGGTATCACATTGCAGTGATCGTGTTGATTTATTTGCTGCCTTTAATGGTGATGTTTGTTGCATACAGCATTATAGGAATTACTCTGTGGAGCAGCGCGGTTCCAGGCGACCAACTTAACAGAGCCTGCTACGAACACCAAGTTAATGCCAAAAAAAAGGTCAGAAGTGAAACTTAAAAATAATTACCCTCAGCATACCAGCCCTGCTGGCTCCAGTTCTAAAATGGAGCTTACATTTGATACGAAATCTTGTGGGACTGGGAATGAAAGGTTGACAAAATATTTTGGGTCAAGGGCCAAGGGCACGCCAGCCACCCTGCGAGGGAGAAAGGCTCACACTGGTAGTCAGTGGGCCAGTTCCCAGCAGTCCTTAGGAGTCCTTAGGAGCTAAAGCTCGGTGTCCAGTGACTCCCCACAGCACAGGATAAACCAGGGAAAAATTCAGGACAGGGTGGAGAGGTTTTGGTGCAAGAGCAGTGCCACATTTCCCTACCTTATCTCTCTGAGGTACCATTTCCTCTGCAGAAAATCCACCTTGTGGACTGGGAAACATTGGCTCTAACTCCTCCTGTTCAGGGTTTCCATCATCAGAGCTGGTTTCTTTCCCATAGTAGCCCAGGCCTACATATCATATTCATCACTTCAAGAAGGCAAAACAGACTCAAACCAAATACAGAGTTTCCCATTCCTCCAGCAAGCCCAGGCCATCACCGGGAGGCCCAGGAATAACACGCTGGTTTTGTTTTTGTAGTTTGTGAAGACCATGGTGGTAGTTGTGATTATTTTTGCTGTCTGCTGGCTGCCTTATCACATGTACTTCATCCTGGGGAGCTTCAAGGAAGACATCTACCAGCAGAAGTACATTCAGCAGGTTTATCTTGCAATCTTTCTCCTTGCCATGAGCTCAACGATGTACAACCCCATCATATACTGCTGTCTTAACCAAAGGTGAGTAGCCTCCATATGTGTACACAAAGAAAACAAAAATCTCAACCTGAAATAGCATTAAATCACTGGAAGTGAGAAAAAAATCATATTTTCAAATGCAGTCCGTAAGCTGAGTAGACAAGTTAATTTATACTCTGCGAATAATGTGAGATGAGCCACACTCTGTGAAACCCAACTGCAAGATTTTCTGCCCTGAACAAAGTACAGGCAGCAGGCATACAATCAGCACAGACACATTCACACCCATTTCCACATGCAGACCACTTTATTTCCAAGGAAAGACAGAGGAATCTATAATCCCTGCAACACGTTTGCTGACCTAATGCTGGGCTGGCTCAGCCACCGACTACTCCTGGGCCACCACCTCCCTTGGTGTAGCTCTGAGCCCCCCTGCAGGCACTGGGTCACCCCTGTGGGGAACAGGAGCAGCCCTCGGGCAACCTGCCAAGAGCCTGTCTGGGCAGGCTGCCACCAGGGACCGGCTGGAGAGCACAACCCCATCTTGCCAAGAGATGTCTCTCTTGCTCTGCTCTGAGAACAGGCTGCTCTTGGGATGGACACAGCATGTGGAGAGCTGCTCTGGCTGCCCTGCAGATAGCCATGCCAAGTCCTGCCCCGCACATCCTACTGACAGACCACTCCATCTCCCACAGCTCTCTTCAGCCTACCTGTGTGTGCAGTGAGCTTTAAGGGTGATAATTGGCTATCGGCACAGCTCCTCCAGCACAGTTTCACTGGGACTCCACCAGCAAGACACCCAACTCCACTGGTGCTAGAAGGGCCACTCCTTGAAAGTGTTTCAAACAGCATCTTGCCGGCAAGCTCACAGAAGAAGGCAGTTTGGCAGCCCGTTCAGTCAACCCGCATTTAATGTGCATTTAATGTGCATTTCTTTCAGAAAGCAGACAGCTTCCTCATTTCATTATGCACAGGCTTTTTAAATGCTTCCAGTGGGTTATACACAGGTACTTTCCTTAGATACTCTCCTTCTCACAAATGCTGTTATCAACATGGTTAGCACCATCTATATCTTGCAATTTACTGATATTTACTTAAAACGTAAGGAAATCTGATCACAAACTCCTATTGCTCTTCCCACCATGGTTGTATACATTTAGTTCTTCTCCTCACTCCTTTGAATTAGAAAGAAACTTTCTATTTCCATGGTCATTCAGAGGTAGAACAAAGTCATGCATTTCATAGAATCATAGAATGATAGGGTTTGGAAGGGACCTCATCCAAACCTCATCCATCTAGTCCAAGCCACCTGCCAGAGCAGGATCACCTAGACCAAGTCACACAGTGTTCTTTGTGAAATTAAAAAGATTAATGTCACCATTTTTTTCTTTTCTTACATTTACAGGTTTCGTTCTGGCTTCAAATTAGCCTTCCGGTGGTGTCCGTGCATAAAAGCCACTGAGAAAGACAAACTCAGACTCACCTCCCCATCTCTTTACCAGACACGCCACAGGAAATCAAGAACAAGTTTCAACACAGAAACTCAATTAAATGAGAAAGATAAGGCATCATTTACCCTCAACCAGCTAACAATTTGATTTTCTCCTCCTGGTTCTGGCTCTTCAATGCAGCAGATTGCAGAGGCCTGAGACAGGTCTCTTTTTCTGGAGCAACTGTTTCCTACAGGACTTCGTTAAGTGCCATGAGCATTAAGAGCAGCCTGTTGATAATATTTATATGCATGTAGGTCCACGTATCACCCAACTATGGATGTAAATCCAACCCTCCCTTAGAAAAACAACTGCAATACAGAGCAGAGAGATTTTGCCCATTAAGTAAAAAATGCAGTGAAGCAGACCTGAAGCAGAGCCAATCAGCACATCAGTTATTCTCTTCCAGATAGCATTCTCCTGCTTTCTGTTCCTCCGAGGCACTGAAATCCAGAAAACAAGTGATGGAGCAGAAAGGCTGGCCCAGTTTGGATGGACCCTCAGGGCTGTGTGGGCGGCTAAGTCCCATGGCTCAGCTGCCCCAAGGTGGACAAGAGCATGGAACAAAGCTTGTTTACAACAAAAGCAAATACTAACACATCCAGATTGAAAAGCCTGCCCTGAAATTGTTCTGAATTCTGGGATTTTCTTGCTGGCAATTTCACCAGCACCACCTCTCATAATTAAAAAAGTTAAAAGCAAGAAACAGTTGCTCAAGATGTTGTCATTACATGGATTTCTACAACCTTGTACCAAAATGTGATGTAATTTGCCTATTAAACTGTGCCCAAGTGATTCTTCCAACTTCAGAGTTAATTGTGGTGCCTAATTTGTCAGTAGCCAGGAGTGGGATCCTCTGGTTTGATCAGGGCTCATGGACCAGGCTCCACACCCATATCCTTTCCCTTCTCATAGTCCTAACCCCAGTCTGACCCATTGCTGTCTTTTCCCAGCTAGGCCCTTCACCTTCCCTTTCCAAACTTGCCCCATGTTTATCATCACTGTTCTTCTCAAGACATGAAAATGAAGCCTGAAATACATAATCTTCAAAGTCCAAGGCTTTATATGCAGGCATGAAAAACAAAAGAAACTGAAATATAAACATTATATAAAGTAATACAGCATTTGATACTCGTGTGGCACGAAGCACTTGACAATTACCTTTACCTTTTGTGACAGGTCTGTACCCATAGGCTTACCTTAGCATCCTACAGTGTCGAGAAGATCCAGTTATTTGAAATATTTCCCTTTGCTCTGTGAAAGCAAAACTTCAAAGTCTGGTGAGGCTTCAATTCCCACATCTGTTTCAATAGAGGAACCAGTAGATTGATCTTCCTTCTCCACTTAATCTTCTTCACCTCCCCGGCTGCTGTGGAGAACAATTGTTACAGAGGCCCAAAAATCTTCCCTCCCTGATGGGACAATAGAGCACAGGGCTGCTTCATTATTTACAATCACTCCAGCAGGTAGTTCCTAGTCTAGACATTATCTGTGCAGCCCTTAGCTGGCCAGCCTGCTCTTCCCAAGGCAGAGGGAGATCAGCAGAGGCATTTAGAGACAGCTGCCACCAAGTCTTTCCTCTGGAGGGATGCTCTCCAAGGCACACGTCTCTGTGATCAGACTGGAGTTTGCAAAGGTAGGAACTGAAGGACACTTCATAGATTCATAGATTCATAGATATTAGGGGTTGGAAGGGACCTAGAAGATCATCTAGTCCAACCCCCCTTGCCCAAGCAGGATCACCTAGACACCAGGTCTAGGTCACCCAGGCGGGTCTTAAGTGTCTCCAGAGATGGAGACTCCACAACCCCCCTGGGCAGCCTGTTCCAGAGCTCTG
>JAOEGS010000577.1:0-27548 GCA_025447755.1 Corythornis vintsioides | reverse complement strand
CGACATACGGGGTTTTTCCCCCCCCCCTTTCACCCATTTTTTTTTTTTTTTCAAGCGGGGGGGCTGCAAAACCCCCACCCCCCCCCCCCCCCCCCCCCGCCGCGGTGCTCCCTGAAGCCGGGTGAGGAGGGGACAAGGCGGGTGGCAGCTCAGGGGGAGGCAGCGACGGTGCCCCCGCCTTTTTCCCTTCCCAAACTGGATTTCATTGCTCCGCGCGAAGTCTGGGAGCCGCCGCCCCCGTCCCTGGGGAAGGCGACTCATTGGAGATGAGCTGAGATTTCTTTCTTAAGATTTCTTTCCTCAGATCCCTTTCCAGCCGCTTCCTCCAGCTGCTCCAACGCTCACACCCCCCCCCCGAGCCTTTTTATAGAAGTTTAGGTGGGGATTTAGTGCTGCCCTGACAGTCCCAGGGCTGGGGCATCCCTGGTACCTAGAGGAGGAGCACCCTGGGCTCCACAGCACCCTGGCTGGGGGGTGGAATTTGCCCTTGGGCTCTGCTGCTTTCAAAGGTACCCAGGCAGGTCACCCACTGTCCTGCTCCAAGAACTGGCTGGGGTGGGGGGACTGAGCCCCTGGAGAACACGGACACCCCCCGTGTGCATGTGGTACCCAGACCCAGGTGCCCTTTGCCCATTTGCTTCCATAGGTACCAGGGCAGAGCCCCAGCCCCTTACTCCCTCTGCTCATCATGCTTCACAACCCCCCCCCCCCCCGAGCTCACCAGCATCCCTGGCCCTTTATGGGAGGCAAATATCTCCCTGGGGAGAGAGGGAGGTGGTGTACCACAGACCTGGGGGATACTCCTCCTCAGACTCGGGGGATACTCCTCCTCAGACCCGGGGGATGCTCCTCCTCAGACCCTGGGGGATGCAGCTCCTCAGACCTGCTGCAAGCAGCCACCCATCTCATGCACTGTCCAAGCCCTCGATGAGCCTCTTCTCTTCCACCCAGCCCCGGAGAGCAAGATGGGGTCCCCATCACCCACCTCTACCCCGAGCAGCCGCCCCGTACCTGGTCCCGCATGCGCTCCTGCTGCCCCCGGAGCGCCAGGGCGTGCTGCGGGTACTTGTTCTTCAGGTGGTCCATGAAGGCATCCCTCTTACGTTCCATCTCCGACTTCTGGAGGCCGGTGAGGGCCTCCAGGCTCTGGGCAGCGATGACAGTGTGCCGGCGCTCCGAGGTGTGCACCAGCCCTACGTTGGAGAAGCGCCGGGTGCCGTTGCCCAGGGTCCGGTATTCCCGCGGGTACTCGGCATCGTCGGCCGAGATCATGTGGGTGCTGGTCCTCTCGGGATCTGCACGGAGGAGAGAGCACAGGAGGAGTCAGGGCTGGCCCCACGGCTATGGGGAGGAGGTGGAGGGGCTAAGATTTGGGGGGGGGGGGGGGGTGGGGCGGGGGGGGGGGGGGGGGGGGACAACTCCCAAAACAGGGGGGGGGGGGCGCCGGGCGGGGGGGGGTCATCTCTTAATGGGATGCGACCAGCAGGTTGGTGGGTGCGGGGTTTGTCCCCTTCGTTGGCAGCGATGCCCCTGCTCCCAGGCATGGGGCTGGGGTGGCAGGAGATGGGTGGGGCAGGGGACAGAAGAAGGGATGGAGGGGCTGGGATGCCACCCACACCACGATGTTTGGACCAAAACACGAGTAGAAGAGCACTGGGTCATTACAACAGCACAGATGAGACACAGGAGCTGGGCACGGCTCCAGAGCACAGACAGACAGCGGGACACGGACACAAGGACAGAACAAAAAGAAAATTAAATGGGGGCCAGGGTGGGGGGAGAGGAGGCTCACGTCTGCCCATCAGCACCTGCACTGGACCCTTCAATCCCTGCCTGCCAGAGACCCCCTGGGAGGCTCAGCACCCATCCTGCACTCACGGCTCCCCAGAGCCAGCCCAGCTCTTGGGTACCAAACCCAGTACTATGCTGGGCATCACAGGGGTGTCCTGCCCCATCCCAACCCCCTCACAGAGCTTCACCCATGCCAGGCAGGCAGCAAATGTAGGCAGGGGGGTCACACGTGCTGCCAGGTGAAAGGTGCTTGTCCTTTCACTAATAATTCATTAGCTGCACTGTGATTTTTATTTCCAGGGAGTTGTGCCGAGCAGGCACAACATGAGCTGCAATGAATGCCTGGAAGTCTCCGTGCGCTGCCAGCTCCTAGCACCGCCTCAGTGGATGCAGGATGAGGCCACCCCACAGCCCCGAGCCCCTGCCACAGCTGCAGAGTGGCCCTGGGACAACAACCACACCCCAAAAAGCCACTTTTGAGGGTCTCAGCTGGTCCCACAGCCCTGGGCTGGTCCCAGCCACTGTCACAGTGCCCACACTGGGGGCGTGAGCTGCCTTTGCCACCACTCACTAGGCTGGCAACCTGCAGCTCGTGTGTTGCAGGGATTCACCACATTCAGACTTTCCTTTTTCGCTCACCATTTAACCTTGATTCATTATTCATCTTCCTCTTTGTCCTTTTTTTTTCCCCCTCCCTTCCTTCCCAAGCTCCTGTTAAGCAAATCATGGAGGGTTTTTCCGTTTCCTTTAATTATTTATCAGCCCAACATATTAGCTTTATATCAACTGATTGTGTTATTAATGTAGGACAGGACTCCAGCGTGAGCTACAGACAGAACTCCTCTGCTCAAGGTCATACAAGTGGGTTTGCTACGAGCTGGGCGAGGACACGAGGCTCTCAGCAAACACCACGGGGACATCTTCACCCTACCAAGCCTGAGCCCTCCTTTTCCTCCTCCAAAACACAATGGGGCTAGCTCCATCACCAAGCATGACCTTGGCCAGAGGACCATCACCACTGTACCCAGAAGATAACAGCGGAATTGGAGCGAGAACCGAAGCTCCCGGTCGGTCTCTCCCCACATCAGACAGGTCCCCACGTCGCCGCTGCACAGGGGTGCATGTGCCAAGCACCCCGAGATGCCCCCAGGGAAGCAGCACAGGGGAGATGTCAGTGGGGACACCTCTGCCCTTCTGCTGGCAGCGCAGTGCGGAGCCGAGAGCATCATCCTGAGGTCCCACCAGCCGAGGAGCTTCTGCGAAACTCCGGCACCGATGGGAAACTCAGATAGAGGACTTTCTCCAGGGGATTCCTCCCCACCTCTCCCTTCACATGCCAGTCCCCACGACACGTTTTTCTCACTGAGGGTTTGCTGCTACCGGGCAGAAAACTCCTTCCAACCATCGGTCGGACACTCAAGCGCTTGCTCTGGGGCATCAAAGCAACGGGGATGTGCCGGGGTGGCCGCATCCAGCGCCTGGCACCCAGCCCAGCCCCAGCCTTCTGTGCCCACTGGCAGTATCTGGAGACATCCCTGGAGATCTCGGGTGGAGAAGAGGGGGAATGGGACCACGGGTATTGCCCCAGCACAGGCAGGGCACCCAGTGTGGCCTGTTCCCACTAAACCAGCCCCTCTGCAGTGCTGGATTCCAAGCGCCACTGGGACTCCCAGCTCCACTGCATCCCATGGGAAAAATGAACCCAAGAAGGCTGCAAAAGAGGGGTGACACGGCACCCCAAAAGCCCCGAGGCTGCAGCAGTGACACGGCTAGGAGGAAGAAGCTGCAGCTTCCCTCCCTCGGTGGAGAGAGCAGCATCTTGGCAGCAGAGGAAGGCACAGGGACGGGGCTGGAGGGGTGCTAGACGAGCTAGTTCCCTGCAGCTGCCTTCGCGGTGCCTCCACCAGTCCCGGGCTGAGCAGCCCCTGGGGTGATGCCGCGTTCCCAGCTCCTTCCCACCCTTCTTCCTCCTCCTCCTCTCGCTGCGAGCCACGCATCAGCATGCAGCTCCCCGCTCCCTAATTACATGCTCCGAGAGCGGAACACGCCAGCTCGCTGTCTCTCTGCCGACTACTAAAAAGGATGATTTGAAAAGCCCAGCACAATCTGCGCAGGGGTCAGCGCAAAGCTGGATGCTGTCGAGGGCTCTTCCACCCCCGGCTGCGCCGCATCCGCTCCCGCATCGCTCGCCGGGCTCCAGAGCAAGCCGGGGCAGGGAGGCAGCCCCAGCAACACAAACCTCACGATCCACAAACCCCACTAAGGCAAGAGGGAGGAGGAAAAGCCACGGCCAACACACATGTACTTGTCGCCACATCGGTCACCTTCCCCTCCAGGTCCCAGATCGGAGCGGGCAGAGACCAGGATAAGGGAACAGATAAGGGAACAAACAACTGGGGGGACCTTCACCCACCACGGTCCCTGGCATAGAAAGCTCTAAATCCTTTCCTCCTGGCCTCAACCCGAGGGGATAATTCTATCCTGGCACGAGAAATCCCCTCACCAAGTTGTTGTTCTTCCCCCCTTTCCCTGCAGGGATGCTGGAAGCGGTGGTACCCACTCAGAGGCTGCCCCACCACCAGCGACAGCAGCAGCAGATCCCTGGAAAGTGCTTCCCAAGGCGACTTCCAAGTAGGTCACCGGGGTGGGAGAGCCGGTGGCCGGCGCCTGCCCATGATCCCCACCTTGGCACTGTCCCTACCCAGCTAACCAGGGTGCCCCTCTGGGACGTGTCCCCCATCCAGGGACCATCCATCGCTTACCCGCGGGCGCAGGGCGGCTTCCACGGCGGCCGGCAAAGTGCTTCGGCGGGGAGCGAGAGGCAGCCCCCGGGTCTCCAGGAGCCGAAGGCTGCTCCTTGGCCGGGCGCAAGGCTCCCACGGCAGCCAAAATCCCACGGTAAATCCTGGCCAGCCCCTCTCCGAGGAGCAGGGGGTTAAAGGAGCGCGGTTCCCTTTGACGATTCATCCATCCATCTTCCTTACCTGCCAGGAGCGGTGTCACCCGTGCCAGGGCCAGAGCCCGGGCTCCTAGCAGGATGAGGCCATCGCCTGCTTCCCAGGAGAGCAGCGGCAACTAGAAGCACCGAAACCCGACTGTGCTTTGGGGGGGATGCTCTTCAGGACCGGTGCTTTGCAGCCGGAGCAGCAAACCCTCCACCAGCAACCTGCCCTCTCAGGGGGAGAGGGTGGTGGGAGAAACCCCCGGCAACCTGCTCTGCGAGAGCCACGGGCCGGGTCCGAGGGGCTGCGGGGCGGGCAGCGCGGTCCCGTCGGATCCCTCCCCACCCCGACGGGGCTTTATCCTAAAAGAGGATCTTCCAAACCCGGTTTATTACTGCAGTTTCATAAATCTTCATGAAGCAGCGAGGCTCACGCGGGCCGTGCGGTTAGCGGAGCGTGAAAAATAGTCCGAGAAAGCGATTGTACAAAAAGGGGCGAAGGGAGGGGAAGAGGCGAGTGCATCTGGGGAGAAAGGCGGGAGGAAGAATAGAAGCCCCTCGGAGCGATGCGACTCCCCCGCACCCGGCCATTAAGGCAGCGGGAAGAGCGGGACGGACGCACTCGCCTTCCTCCCAGAGGCTGCGGCTGCCGCACTGCCAGCCCCGCCGCCTGCACAGCACCCAGGGAGGCTGCCCGACACCCAGAGCCCCGCACGGCGTTAACCCCTTCCCTGCCACGCTGCTGCCAGACCCCCTGGAACGGCAGCGATGGTTTGGGGAGGGCGGGGAGAGCCTGCGCAGCTCCTGCTCCTCTGGATGCAATCTGCTCCTGTGGTGCTGCACGGGAAGTGGGGGGGGAGACACCCCAGAAATACCCCACCCTTGCTTGAATCGGGTGCTGATGAGGTAAAGGGACCTTCAGAGGCATTGCTGCCTGGGAAGTCTCCGTCCCTGGCTCAGCCACGCTCTATTTCGCTCATTTCAGGAGGTGGAAACAGTGGTGAAGTTCCCCCCAGGACCTGCCCCAAGCTCCCATCTCACCCCCACAACAGAACCAGCAAACACAGCCAAAAAGCACTGGGAGCACCACAGCTGTGCCCAGGAGCAGTGACAGGGCAACCAATACCCCAGGGTGGGGGGACACAAGCACCCTCCAGCCACATCACTGCCACGCACTGGACGGGTCCAACCATCACCAGCACTTCACTAAAGCAGAGCTGTTGGTTTAAAATCCAGCTGCAGGGAAACACGTCCCTGTTCCAGGCCGAGCCCGTGGGCTGCAGATGCCCCTGTCCTCTGGGAATGCCAGAAGCAGGACATCCCAGCACGTGAGTGTGGAGGTGACCGTGTTTGCACACTCTCCTTGTCCCTTGCACAGGGACAGGTGAGCAGTAAGGGCAGTGAAAGCTGAGGGATGCCTGGGCTGAGGCTTCCCTGCCATCCTCCTGCTCCCGGGTTGGTGGAGATCTGGTGCCAAACTGCCTGGGAAAAGCCTGGCAATGCCAAGGCCGCCCAAGAGGGACCATGAAACATCCATCCTGGGACAAACCTCTGTGAAGCCCAGCAGCACCACAGGAGGTGAGGGATGCAGCTCTGTCATCTCCTCTCCCCATTCCCGAGGGTCCCTCCTCACAGCCTTGATCTGCTCAGCGGCAGGCACCGGGCTCCCCACTGTGCCTTTCACTCCCAAATTCAAGTGGAACCACGGAAAATAAAACACCCCCTGCCGACCGTTTCATCGGGAACTTCCCAGCTGCATTCGCACAGACCCCACAGCCCCAGGGCTGGGACACCACTTGGCTCCTCGAAGGTGGGCAGGGGCATGGTGCCCGCTCACGGTGGGGGTCGGATGTGACCCTGCAGCCCTGGCCCTGCCTGTCTCCAGCCTCTACGTGCCCTGGATGCTGCCTGCACCCTGCTAATCCCAGCTGTGCAGGGGCAAGGAACTGGTCTGAAGCTGTGCAATGTGTTGGTGCCCACTGGTTGCTCCCCAACTGGGGCTTGGGGCAGTCCAGCTGGCATCTATCCACGACACTGCCCTGACAAGCAGCTCCTTCACTTTGGAAGCAGAGAAACCACCGGAAAAATTCCCATCTCATTGTCAAAACTTCTAACCGAAGGAGAAATCCCATCTGGCCAGCCCTGTAAAAAGCAGCAGCTACTTCCCACCTCACCGGGTGTTATCTCACCCACACGGGCACATGGAAACAGGAGACAAGTTCACCTCCTAACTCCCATGGACCCGATGGCAGTGCCAAGTGCAAGGCGAGCACACCAGGCTGCTCACTTTGAGCACAGCATCAGGACCAGCACCCGCCTGCCCAGAGTCCCATCTTCAGGGAAGGGGGATCCAACACCCCAAGGAGCTCATCCAGCCTTGCCCGCTGGAGATGGGAGCCTGCAGATGGGCTCCCTGCCCATCCCCTGCCCGCTCGCAGTGCGGGCATCCCACTAGAGCAGCTGAAAAGCATGAACCAGTCCCGTCCTTCCTCCTCCTCCTCGCCCTGTCTCCTTGGCTCAGCATCTCCCCGGCAGAAAGGCACTGCCCTTGGCAAGGGAAAACAAGACAGATGGAGGGTGAGCTCACGGAGGGTGAGGCATCACAGGCAGGATGGCTCACAGCTGGGAGGGCCAGAGCAAGTCTTTCCCCAGCCATCAGCTTCCTCCCTGACCTTTGGCGTGAGGCTGAAGCCGATGCCATCGTCTGCACACAGAGAGCATCACTGCCCGGGGCAAAGCCTTCCCTGCTGGCGACCAGAGGAGAAAGGAGCCCTGTGTACCCTGGCAAGAGGCTGTGTCCTCAGCTGCTCGGGATGGCACAGAGGCTGAGGAGACACCAGCAGCCTGAGGAGCCGGATAAAAATAAAGGAGAGGAGAAGATAGAAGGGACCAGGCTCCTCACAGCTTCAACACAAGCCACATTGTGGTCTCGTCTCCCACCCACGCAGCACCAACGATTTGAGATGGCACAGGCAGCAACTGGAATGGGATTAGCCCAGGAGGTGCCAGCCAGGTCTGAGCCTGGGAATCCCCCTGGGCCTCGGATGGGAGAGAGAAACCAAAGCACTGGGCTGGAGGAGGAAAAGCTCTGCCCCAGAGGGAGGTACACACAGAGAGCACAAGTCTGGCTGCAGATGGGGATGCTGAGAGACGAGGGAGTAAAGCCAGGTATGAAACAGGGGGAAAGCACCAGTCGAGACATGTGCTACCTTCATGCCCAGCACGGTGCCCTGTCTTGATGCGTATTTAGCACCTCTCAAAAGGACCCAGAGCTCTCCCAGCATCTTGGCAGCACCCGCTGACTCCCACCACCACGCTGAGCCAGGCGAGCGCAGCGTCTGCCTCCGTGCAGGGCGTGCGTGGACGCGGGGCAGTGACTCACCCGAGTCGTGCAGCGAAGCAGAGACTTCTCCCTGCAGAGCCTGGTCCCCCCTCATGCTCATCCTGGCTGGAGAAGGCATTGGGGTGAACCCAGGATGGTGATGGCGCCTGGAACTCCCATCACCTGCAAAGCTGTCATCTCCATCCCCACTTCCCCTGCAGGTGGGTGAATTTGTGCTGCTCTGAGCACACAACTCACCCTATGGGACTCCCTGGAGGATTCCCAGTGCTGACCAGTGCCACCATTCAAGAACATCCCCACAGACACACCTGTTCCCACCACACTCCCGCAAAGCCGGATCACACTACGGCTCCCAAGCTCCTGCCTTGTGCTGCTCAAGCAAATTGCTCTGGAAATCAATTCCAATCTATTGGACATCAGGAAAGCGATAAACTGCCCCCTCAAGACACCAAATCGATGGTTTCTCTTAGCCCAGAGCAGAGGGAGGGATGTGGAGAGAGGGGCTGTGTGGGAGGACAGGGAGAGGGAGGATGATGTTGAGGGGGGCAGGGGTCTGGTTGGAAGGAAACAGCCCTCAGAACAGCTCTCAGTGTGGCAGAGGACAGGATTCCACAGCAGGACATGTGAAGGAGCAGTGCAGTCCGGCAGCAGGAGGGAGGGGTCCAAAAGCAGGACCCTCCATCCTGACCTGTGGCCACAGGCAACTGCAAGATCATAGCCAAGAGCCAGGCCCGAGGCTGCTCACAGGCTGCATCCCGCTCTTGGGGACAGCCATGGGGGACACACAGCAGCAGCCTGGGCATCACCGTGCCAGCCTGGAACCGGGGGCAAGCTTGGCTCTGGAGAGCTGGGGATCAAAGGCAGAGGCAAAATGCAACAAGTCAAAGGAGAGAAAGACGAAAGGATGAACCAAAAAAACCTCCCGTGCAGGGATTTCGTGCGTGGGCAGAGCGGCTGCGGGGCGGGTAGAGGCGATGCCCCTGCGATGCTCCTCGCCAGCCTGCCCCGAGCTGCTGCTAACCGTGCTCCGTGCGATTTTTCAAGCAAGCTAATCACTTCCCCTCATCTCCTGCCATTAGTGTAGCCGTGCTCACCACTCCTGGCTGGAGGGAGGCTGGAGCTGCCTGACAGCAGCTTCGATTACCGGCTGCACCTCGTCAAAAGCAAAGTCACCTGAACGAGCCTGGCAGGGTCCAGGGAGAGATCCGCCCCTCTAGCATCCCTGCTGACTGGGGGGGTTCTCGGGAAAGCTGCTAAGGGATGAATTCAAGCCAAACCCCTGGGTTTTCCAGCCTTTGCCCTGCAGCCTGGGATGAGAGCTTCGTGTTGGAGTCACCAAAGAGCTCAGCTCCTTGAGCAAGCACCTGGGACAGGAGGGTTTCCCCAACTCAGCATGCCAGGGATGGACTCAGGGAGAGCCACACCGTGCTCAGCCTGTCACCACACTTGGCCTGCGGCTGCCTTGGCATGGGGGGACACAACTCTTTCGAAGATTTGGCTCCTGCCACCATCACAACAGGCTTGAACATGCAGCCCTGAGCTTGCCAGGTCCAGCCATAGCACCAAGCCCTGTTCCTGCAGCCTCTGGGTGGGAAATGAGGGGAGCACTGCCTTTTTGGATGAGTCTTGTCCAGAGTCAGGGTGTTGCTGCCTTGAACAGCTGCGGGGGAGAGGCTGGAAGAAGCAGGTTTGCTGTCGTGGAGGGGCTCAGGAGCCCAGGAATGCTCCAAATGGGCTGTGGAGAACAGACCCTATTTATAAGCACCCAGGTAGCATGTAGGCGGCTGGTCACAGCCTGCTGTGCCAGCCTGGTTAGTCACAGCTAGTTAAAAATCAAAAATACTGAAAAAAGCCTGCTCAGATCCATGTCTAAAGCCCCTTCAATGCAGGAAAGCACACTCACAATCCAAAAAATATGAGATAAGATCCAATGGGGCTTCACTGTCAGAGACCCTGGGTGCACAGACCATGGATGCTGCTGGGGAATGTTCCCCCTTGTGCCCTGCAGGGCATGAGGTGCCCAGAGCCCGCAGGGCTCCCTGGCTGGCACCACATCCCCCAGTAGCCCCCAGCTGGGAGCAAGACGCTGCGGGTGACGCCAGGACAAGGCCACCCGGAGGCAGATGCCATCACTCCAGCTCTGAGCAAACCCCTGTCCACTGCCCGGGGCCCATCGGAGGGGGAGCTCCAGCCCTTCCACCCCGCAGCCCTTCCACTCGTGCCAGTCAGAAGCTGTCCAAGCAGCGAGGTTTAGTCAAGCAAAAGGAGGGCAGCAGCAGCTGCCTGCAGCCCTGCCTGCCTCCTCCCACCAGCACCGGGCACCCAGCCCAGCCCACGCCATCGCATCCCGGGCCAGATCCCACCTGCGTGGAGCTGGGACCGTCCCCGAGAGACGAACACCACCCAGCGCTTCCAGTCTCCCCCGTGCCCCCCCTTTCCCCGTGTCTCCCCCCCCCCCTCAGAGCGGTCCATACCCCGGAGCCGGCCGTAGTCCCCGGTGGGTCTCTCCTGCTCCCGCAGCCCCGGCGCGGCTCGGGGGGAAGAAGCTCCCAAGGGATGCTTTGCCCAGCGAGGAAGCATCGCGGCCACCCGGGCAGGCGAGAGGAACCGGGGGGAGAGGGTTGGGAGCTCGGCTCCAAAATCTGTGCGACAAACACGTGCATCTTATCGCAGATGTCTGAGCCCAATGAAAGGCGCTTTCACCAACCGCTTGGCATTTAAAGCGACAAGCGCCCGTCTCCCAGCGAGAGCCAAGGAGACGGATCGAGCGGCATTAGCGGTTTGCGTTCATTAAACGCAAACCGCCTCGTATCCCGGGACAAGCGAGCCCCGGGAGGGTTTGGGGGGTGGGGGGGGGATCGTTACCGACCTTCTCACACGGCCCCGACCTCGAAGAAGCGAACGCGCAGCGCTCACTGTGGCCTCACATCCAGAGCCGCGTCCCTCCGCCCGCGGACGCGGTGCGGGATGGATGCGGGAGCTGCCGAGCCAGCCGTCCGCTGCCGCCCGTCGGTCCCCTCCGCTGTCCCCCCAGCTAGCGAGGGGCTCTGGGCCGGTGGGCTGGCACGGGCGGTGGGTTTGGCTCCGTGGTTGACAGTCGCTGCCCCAGTTTCTCTGCCAGCGGCCATCGCATCCTCCCGGCTCCGAGCCAGCGCCCGCACTCACATCCTTCCCCTGCCCTGGCAACTTTTCCACCCCCGGGCCACTTTGATTCCTCCGCTGAGGGCAGAGGTCTGTTTCTCTTGCTCTCTTATTCTGGCTCAGGCGTTCCAGAGCTCCCTGGGAATCTCTGGGTATTCTTATTTATTTTTTTTTTACCTCTTAAAATGTCAGCGTGCCCCCTCAAACACATCACATGGGCTGGGAGCCAGCGCACAGCTGGCAGCGCCTGCACGTTGCTGCCCTGCCCTGATAAAGCGCCGTCGGCAGCGTGACACGGGCTGCCAGGGTGCCACGGGCTGCCCTCCCGTGCTGCCAGCCCCGGGTGCAAGCCTGGAGGATGCACATGTACAGAACACCAGTGCTGGGGACACAAGAGCCTCTTTGTGTCCCCGATGCCACTGAGTTGCCCAGCCCCTGGCACAGCCACCCTGAGTCCCACACTGGGGGCAAGGGGGTGGTTCTGGGGGAGCTCAGGCAAAGAAACACCCACAGTTGCCTCCTGGGAGAGCCTGTCTGCAAAGGTTTTGTCCCCAGGACACGATGCTGCATCTAGCCCTTGATTATGCTGAACCAAGGCAGGTCACAACCTGCTGCTGGATGAGTCTTGTAATGGTTGGACTGACCCTTCCTGAAGCTGCCCAGAAACCTCTCCAGCCAGGCTGACCCTGGCAGGGGCTGGTGAGGTTGTCCTGAAGGAGAGAGGAACAGGCAGAGAGGACCTGAGAGATGCTGGAGACACAGGCCAGCTCCTCTTGCTCCATCCAGGCTGATGAAGACCACTGCCATGCCCATATTTCAGGGGGTGTTTGCAAGCCCCCAGGTCCTGGGAAGATGCTGACCCAGCCATGGGTCTTCCCCAACCCAAGGCAATGCTGCAGGACTGTGACACCCCAGCACAGCCCTGACCTGTCCTGCAAGGGTCCTCCTTAGTCGAGGACCCAAATGCTAACAATGCAATTAAGAGCAAACTCCAGGGGCACCCCAAAGCCACCTGCACACACACACACACTTAGGGACACTTGCACGTTGATCACAATTCCTGCTGCTTTCCTTCCTGCCCAGTTGGATATCCAACTGAAGGCATCATGGGCTCGGCTTTGCTCCGAGAAACCAGATTTGCATGGGTTTAAAAACCCACCAAAGGGCAATTTGCTCATCAACTAGATGGAAGCAAATTAAACCACTCTGAAGAGGAAGGGATCACCTGCTCAGGAGACATTTCACTGCTGCCTGCTCGGGGAGTCTCTCCCAACATCTGTGGCAGAATAATTCCAGCTAACAGCAGCCTGTGCTCTACCCAGCTCTGCTCTCTCATGCTGTAGAGCCCCATCTGCCTCAGTCCTTCCCACCTTTCCAGGTCTCCCCCCTCTTCTCCAGTCTTAGGAAGCAGCTTTGCAAGCTTGCCCTTTTTTCCTCCATCCCCCATTCCTGATGTTTCTCCCCAGCCTGCCCTGCTTCACCAGCTCATTTTAGCATCCTAAAGGTTATCTCATGGTTACTTGAATCTTGAAACCACAGGCCAGGAAGAAAAGGGCTGGAGACCCCAGGAAACCTCACAGCAAAGACCCGCAGGGAGGATTTATCCCCATTTTACAGATGGGGAAACTGAGGCACAGATGGAGATGGGACAGAAACACTCCTGGCTCAGAGCCCAGCGGTGGCAGGGCAAGAAGGGAGAAACTCAGGAGCTCTGAGCTCCTGGCTGGAGCCCTTCCAGGCTCTCAAACAGCCGCAGCCATGAGTCACGGCTGGCACAGACAGGCAGGACTCATTCCATGCTCTGCCATGACGACCCCCCCTGAAAAAAAACCCAACCTGCTCCTCTCTGCTGAGCACTTCTGGAGAGTGCTGAGCGAGGAGGCTGGGCTGGCTCCCCCACACCACACGCTCAGGTTGGGTTCATTCCCTTCCCTCAGTCTGGGGCCAAGGGCATCTCTCCCTCATCGTGACTTTATCATCTGTAGCCCGCGTGCTATTTGCGTTGGCCAACACTGTGCCGGGCCAATGCCAGGGGGAAGAGGTAGGATTTGCTCCAAAGAGCCTCGAGTCAATCTGGGCGACGCCGCAGGGAGGCGAGGAGACGTGCCCAAGGGCACAGGGTTGGCCAGTGGAAGGGCTGGGAAGCTCGCCCAGCTCTCCTGCATGCCAGGACCAGAAGCAGCAGAGAAGAAGCACCGTGCTCCCCATGGCAGGGGTGGCACGGGGACATTGGAAGTGGAGCTGGAGGTTTGGGGGGCTCGAGGAGCGTGCCAGGGCAGGAGGATGCGATGCTGGAAAAGCAAACGAGCTCGGCGCTGAGGATGAGGATTAATTGTCCTTCCTGCTGATCCCTGAAACCCTGCTGGCTCCCGCAGTCCCACTGCAGGGAGGGCCAGAGGATGGGGTGACCTTTTAATTCCGATTGCTCTGCCGACGAGAAGTAAATAAGCATTATTGCAGTTTAAGAGCTGCTCAGAAGGTCTCATTTGCAGATCTATTGCTACCGCAACGACGGTCCCCACGCTCCTCGGGGCCAGAGCCACCCCCAGCCCCCATTTCACAGGGATCTGAGCTGCTGCAGGACAGGGACAGAAGCCAAGGGCAGTACTGAGCATCCAGGTTTAGCCCAGAACCTTCCACCACCTTTTCATGAGGAGAAGGCAGGTGCCAGGCACCATCCCAGGTCCCACCGACCATCACCTGTGCCTGGCACGGCCACACTGACACCATGGGGATGGTCCCCAGGAAGGTCCTGCCATCACCCTTCCCTGCACCCCGAGAGCCCACCTAGACTTGCTCAATCAAAGAAGCAAACGCCCGTTTTTAAACCCAAATCTTTCCACTCTGGGGCTTTCCCCAGCTGCGACTCCTCTGCAGTGCAAACCTGAGCCAGTAGGGCAATGACAAGAGCCACTTGTGCATGCAAAAAGCCCATTGCCAGGTGCCAGCTTGTGCTCTCCAGGGCTGGGATCAGCCAGGCAGAGCCGTGTGTCAGCAAAGCAGTTTCCAGGGAGAGGCTGGTAAAAGCAGCTAACACATCAGGGCAAGACTTATGCATTTACACCTGCAACTCCAGACATGGGTTTGCTCTCAGCAGCTACCCAAGGAGCTGTTTCCAGACAGCATCAGCACCCAACCTGCCCATGGGGGAGAAGGATTCTTGATGGGACAAGAGGAAATTGCCTCAAGCTGCACCAGGGGAAGTTTAGGATGGATATTAGGAAACATTTCTTCACTGGAAGGGTTGTGGTTGCTGGCCCAGGCTGCCCAGGGCAGGGGTGGAGTTCCTGTGATCCCTGGAGAGGTTTCCAAGCGGTGGAGTTGTGGTGCTGAGGGACATGGGTTAGTGGTGCCACTTCCATGCCCTGTCCAGCCACTGGTCCCTGCACATGGCAGTGCTCTCCCCTCCACACACCAGCCAATCCCTCCACATTCCCTCTCCTCAGTCCCATTTAATCTACAAGCTCTTCAGACACACAACTGCTGCTCACAATGCCTGGCACAGCCCCTGGCACAACGAGGCCTCACTCTGCACTGGTGCCCCTCGGGACAGGAGACAGGGCCATGGGCAGGGATGCCTCTCAACTAGACCATCTTGCTCAAGGCCTCATCCAACCTGGCCTTGAACATCTCCAGGGATTGGCATCCACAACCCCTCTAGGCAACCTATTCCTATTTTCCCCATCCTATCAGTGGGCACTCTTGTGCAGAGTCCCTCTCCAGCTTCCCTGTAGTATCCCTTCAGGTATTGGAGAGCAGTTACAAGACCTCCCTGGAGTCTCCCCCTTCTCCAGGCTGAGATCCTGTGTGAGCAATGCTCAACATCACCCACATGCCTGGTGCTGGGTTGCTGGACCCAGGACCATGCCATGGGAATGGATGTGCCCCATTCCTGGTGAACCAGACGCAGGATTTGAGCTTTTCCTACAGCAGCCAGTCTGTCCATCCTCGTGAGCACAAGCATGGACAGACAGACAGCCTTTCTTTGCTTGTTCCCAGGTATCTGAAGCCCTGGGTGGCTGGAGAATGAGTTGCTGCTAACAGCACCCACCCAAGAACAACAGTGAGCTGGGCAGTGGAGAAGATGGGAAATCAGCCCTTACTAGGAAACACTTTGCTGGGCTTGAATTCTCCTCCTCAGGTGACAACACCTGTTACTGGGACAGAAAAGGTCACATCAGGACACCAGCTCTGCTTCAAACCAGAGGGGCTGGATGGCCAGCAGCCCTGGGGACTGTTGTGACCAAACCTTATCTCAGTCTTCAGGATGTGACAAGCAGGAAAAAGACCCTTGTCCAGGCACAACAGAGCAACCAGCTTGGGGCAGCTTAGAGCTCATCAGAAAGACCTTTCCCATTTCAAAGGCTGATGACTACACCAGACCAGCAGATGTATCATATCTGATACCATCAGAAATGGGGAGGAAGCCAGATTTAAAAAAATAATAATACTGAAAAAAAAAAATCATTGGAGACCTTTTGACATCACATAGCTAAATGTATTTCACAGTTGAAGGGCCATGGAACATAATTTCTGATTAAACTCTCAGCCATCTGATGGCTGATAAATTCTCAAAGTAATAAAAACTCCTCTAAACCCCAGCAAGAACCCGGAGGTGTCAAGGCAACTCAGAAGATGGCTCAGCTTCCTTGGAGGAGCAATGGGAACAGATCTGCAGGAGGGAAAAAAAAACCAACCAAAAACTAAAATAAAGTCAGAGCCACGTGGCTGCTTCGCCCACTGAGGCTGGCGGCAACATCTGCCCAGGCTGGCAGCACCCATCAGGGTTGGCAGGACCCGGCACAGATCCCGGCTGGGATCTGCCAAGCGGTGGCAGGTGGAACAGAGGGGAGAACTTGGCACTGTTGGGAGGAGGGCCCCGCCACCCGCTCCTCTCCCTATCCCCACCAGCCTCCCACGGGCCCCGGGGCTCGGCTCCGCTCGCATCCCAAGCTGTTCCCGCGGCCGATCCCGGCACCCGCTCGGCGAGCCCGCGGGGTTGGGACTGTGGTACCCAGCTGGCGAGGAAGCCACAACCTGCCTGGAGAAGCGGCGAGCGAGAATTTGTTCCCTGAACGGCACAACCCGAGCGGTGCCTGGCAGAGCAGCCCGGCCTCGAGCTGCTGCACCAACACCTCCTGGGCCAGGCTGGCACCCGCAGCGCCCAGCCGGCACCGTGGCACAGCACCAAGTCCTTCTGCGCTCGCACCGCTCCCGTGTCCACCTCCCCCCCCGGCTTGCTGGGCGCAGATGTGGCAAATCCCACTCCCAGCACCGGGATTTGGAGCTGAGCTTCATCCCAGCGTGGGCAGGAGGGGGTTCATGGAGCTGTGCCCTGCTGGGCACTGAAATAGCCACCACACAAAACACCAAGTTGCACAGGCCAGGGCCAGCTGCAGCAGCAGCTGATCCTGCTCCGGATCCCGGTTCAGGTCCCTGGAAAGATCTTTCCCTTTCAGCTCTGAGGCAAGGGCAAAATTCCCAGCGTGGTGAAAGCCTCGGCAAGGGCGGCACCAGGTTTTGGGGGGCCACAAGTTTTCCCCTCACCGGCACTTTAGGAGGGGGCAGTGCCACAGGTGAAGCTTGTGACACCTAAACCCGAGGTGCCACTGCCAAACCAACCGTGCCGTGCCCTTCCAGCGCCCGGGGGCCAATCTGCAGGATGGGGTAAATCAGGGGGGTTGCACCAGCACCCGGGGAGCTGCACCCATCCTGCCACTGACCTTCCCGGGACAGCACGACGGAAGGGAAGGGGTCACCTGGCTTCAACCCAAAAGAAAAACACCCGAGTTTTTAACAATTTCTTTGCAAGATGCAGAAAAGCCACACGGGAGCATTCCTGGTGTGGCAGGATCAGTGATCTTGGGATTCTCCAGGCATTTTGTCATCCCCTGGCTCCTCACGCCCCCATGGGCACCCTCACGCCGGGTCCACCCTCACCTGAGGACAGCTGCTCTCCCTGGTCGATCTTTCTTCAAAGGCAGCCCTGGTTTACTCTGATTTAAATCAAAGTGCTGTTAGCTACAGTGCTATTACCACTGCCAAAAACGGTAACTAAATGGCATTTCCCCACCGCTCCATTTATATTTCTGTGCTCTTTACCCATTTGTAAACTGCAGGAGGGAACGATTTAAGGCATCTGAGTGAAATGCTTAAATTAACAATTTACAAATAGCTTAATTGAGGTCCTGGTCTCTCTCTTCCCGAGCAGAAGCTGCTAAATGATTCTGAATCATTCCCATTTATTGGTTCTTGGGCTGTGAATTACAGGCCCTGGACTACAATAAAGGCTTTAATACCTTGATGCAGGCTGGGGGTACCTGTCACTGACACCAAGTGTGGCTGGAGACAGATGGACAGAGCCAGGGGCAGGAGCTGAGACACCAGAAACTGTGACAAGAAACGGGTGAGTGACGCAGGAGCTGAGGGTGGCTGATAAAACTGCCTCGAGCTGAGGGATGCTACAGGGCCTGTGGCCATCCAGGGGCTTGATGTGGTCCCCTGCTTTGGAGCAGGTCACAAAAACAGGGTTGGAACCCCTCTAATGGGAGGCCAGACTAGGAGAGCTGGGTGGGTTCAGCCTGGAGAAGAGAAGGCTCTGGGGAGACCTTCTGGGAGCTTTTCAGGGCTTCAAGGGGCCTGTTAGAAAGATGGGGACAGACTTTGAGCAGGGCCTGTTGGGACAGGACAAGGGGTAATAGTTTGAAACTAAAGAGGGAGATTTAGACTGGAGAGAAAGAAGACATTTTTGATGCTGAGGGAGCTGCATCCAACTCCTGGCCCATCCTGGCCAAAAGCTGGTCCTGGCAGGGTGGGAGAGCGACCGTGGGCAGCAGGGAGGGATGTGAGGAGAGGGGGGAAAATCTACTCTGCCCACAGCCTTGCACTTGTTAAACCTCTTGCTGGCAGCCAAGGACACTCATGTCTGCATCAAACTACTGCGCTCCAGGTCTAATTCTGGCACATCAGACAGTAATTATAGGTACATCACCAGCCCTGACAAGTCTGGAGCGCGTCAGCCCAGCACCTGTCAGTGTGGAGCTGCAGACACCCCGTGGGCAGCCCAGAGGGGCCACGTCCTCTCCCACCCACTCCCAGCTCTATTCTGGGGAGTGCTCTGTGCTGCCTAGCCCCCAGACACCCCTCACCCTCGGTTACACCCAGTCCTGCCACCAGCCTCATCCCTTTCTGGGTGCTCCATCACCCATAAGTTTCCCCAGTGTGAGCTCAGGAGGCTGCTCCTGCATCTGCTGGGTTTGACAATGGGTTTTCACCATCACTGGGTGATGCTCCCTGCCCCCAGCATCTAGAACACTGCTTGTGGTCCCTGCACCGATCCTGGCAATGCCACCAAACCACGGGGCACCACCTTCAGCTGGTGCCAGTCACCATGGCTCTGCTTGTTGCCATAGATTTACACCAGGGAGGGGTGTTAATGCATCTATTGCCATTGAGTATTTTTCCTGTTGATAAAGCAGGCAGAAAACCAGAGGCAAAAACATTCCCAGCTGCTGGAGCTGCAGCCACACAGCAACAAGAGGCAAAGAGCTGATAAGTCTGCTTCTTAGGGGGATCTCAGACAGCACTAGTGAGGAGGAGGATGGGGGGAGGCAGGCTGGCTGTTTGCTAATTTTAAAGGGGGGAGGAAGATGCATGTGGTGGGGAGAAGCAATAATTTTAATTAAAAGGCAAATGACTGCACTGAAAATTGACTTGAAGCGCAGAGATATTAAAAAGCTGTTGACTCAGTGAATTATCCCTCCCTGGGCTGCTTGACAGGGTAAAGTATTTAGATGGCACAGGCCAGTTTAGCACCCTGGAAATGGGAAAGGTGAGCAGGAGGGGACAGCCCCTTCCCCTGTCCCAGGGGACATGATGGCACCAGGAGCCCCTGTGCTCTGGATCCAGCATTGCCCCTGCCCACAGCTACTGGTCCTTCACATGGGCAAGCAGCAAGCTGAGCACCCTCTGTGCCCAGGCTGCACGTTCCCAGTTCATCCCCATCGCAGACAGCCCCTTGTTCCTCCCTGCTCTGTCTTGGGCTCAGCTCCATTTCACAAGTCCCAGTTGCATCCTGCTGTCTTGCAATTGATCTTGGGAAACAAAAGCCACCGAGACACCTCAAAACCCCTCCCCGGCTGCCTCTGGTGTTATCAAGAGCTACGTCACTGGCAGAACCCGAGATGGGATGAAAGAGTGGTGCTGCTTTCCATTGCCAAGCCAGCCCAAACAGCTGATCACAACCTTTCGGAAGGGGTCGAAACCACCTTTGTTTTTTCCACGGGAGACAAGCTCATTAACTGGCGTCGTTACACGGCTGAGGGGTGACCTTATCACTGTCTATACGTTCACCTCTGCAAGGACGTGGCTGCTGAGAGTGGGGGCTCTTTAATCTTGTTCAGACAAAGGCAGAACAAGATCTGATAGCTGGAAGCTGGAGCGTCAGAGACACAGACAAGAGAAGGGAGATGTGCTGAATGGGGCTGGGGGGAGACTGAGCCGAGCAGAGCAGCTTCTCCGTCATCTCCCACCTTTGAACTAAGGCAGGGTGGCCTTCTGAAAGATAAACACCCACTCAGCAAGAAGTTCTGGTCTTGATGCAGGAGTTACTGCCGAGACTTTGTGACCTCATGCCTCTGAGGTCAAACTGGGTGATCAGAAAGGTCTTCTCTAGTCTTGAAAAAGACTAGAACCCAACAACTCCCACAACTCATTACCTTCCACCTCCCCCTCCCCTCAGCCTTCCTTGTTGTGCTGATTTTAACACCTCTGAGTGCTACCTGAGCCATTCAAGAACTTGAATCCCAACAAGACATCACCATTGCCCTTCTTTCATCACTAACACCTCGAGGTTCAGCATCGGCAGGACCTGCAGCCATCCTGGGAACACCGGTGATGAACCTACCAGGGCTGGCTGTGCCTCCAACCCAGAGACCCACAAAGAGCTGCAGAAGCCAAAGCAGAGCCTCCAAACCTCCCTCCCCAGCCGGGCAATCTGCTCTCCAGCCTCAGAGCCAGGAATTTAATTGCACATGTCATTCAAGGAGGGTAAACGAGTGAGAACCACGGTCAGCACCCAGGGCAGACCCCCCCCCTTATGGCTCTGGGAACTGCTGGCTTATCCTGCTTCCAGGATCTCAGGCTCGTTATGGCTCGACGAGGCGTTTGCAGGAATCTCAATTAAATCACAGCTCACTGTTCCGGCGCCTTGGTTTTACACTGCAAAGGTCTCGTGTCATGGCAAACCCCACGTATCACGAGCTCAATTTCCTCCACCTCCCCAGCACAGCCTTGCCTGGGCTGGGGGCTCCAGCTGCCTGACAGCCATACACATCCCTTCAGACAGACAGACGTGCTGGTGCAGCTCTCCTTACCTTCAAGCTGGGACCAGCAAAGAAAATCTCTCTGCTCCACTGAAGTCCCAGATAAATAAGCTTAAAGGAGAAGGAAATGGGATGGTGCAGGCTGGTGGACCCCCAGGGACTGCTGCATGGTGCTCTCAGACCTACAGAATGGCTACAGGACATGCTCTCAGAGAGCCTTGGTGTGGTTGAAGGAAAAAAAAAAAAAGTATTTTCTGAAGGCAGGTGGGTTCCTCATCACCTGGCCCACAGCTGACCAGTGCTGATGCTGCTGCTGATTTGGGGATGATTTGAGCCGGGAGCTGCTGCCCTGATTGACAGGGCTCTGGTGCACTTCTCATCCTCCCCAAAAAAGAAATGCAGAAATCTTTGCTGAGACACCGGAACCATCTCTGGCAATGTGAACACCCAGCCCATTAGAGGCCGACAGATGCCACAGAAATAAAATCTATTATTATGACAGACCCAGCAGGGGTTGCTACTGAACAGATTCCACCACATTTCCCCTCTTACAGCTTCTCTAAGCCAGCCACACTTCCACAGCCGGCTCCTAGATAAGGCACCTGCCTCTCCATCTAACTCCCAGAGCCAGCATCTTCCTCTCACCCTGTTCTGAAAGCTTCTCCCTCCCATCCCCAACAAGGAAACCCTTGCAAACCTCACAGGCTCCAGCATCCAGTGGAGACAGAGCTGGTCCCTTCAGGAGCAACTGCAAAACCTCCAGCTGTAGACACCACCCCAGCTTCAAAAACCCACCCTCCCCTGCAAAGAGGGTGGGGGTTGATGTCTTAATCATCACTGCAAACCATCAGCCAGGCAGCACCCTCCTAAAAACACCCGGGGAAATGAGCTACAGGTGCTGCCCTCACCCACCACAGCCCCTGCACCCAGGAGGGGGTCAGGGAAGGAGTGAACATCGAAAATGAAATAAGTGGGGTGGGGAGGAACACGCTGCTGGCCCCCGGCCCCGGTTACTGACCTGGAGACTTTAAACAGAGGGAACAGAGTCCTGGCTTCTTCCCTCCTGCAATTCGATCGAGCCCTGGTTAGGGACAGGAAAGGAGGAGATTCATGAATGAACGCGATCCGGGTGGGCAAGTTTGCCAGGGATGGAGGGGAATAAACAAATAAATCAGAGCAAGCAAACACATCATAAATCTGCAACACAAGAGCGGCAGCAGAAAGCATCTGAGAACGAAACACGGCACAGAGAGCGATGGGGAGCCAGGTTGTGCCCTGCCACGGGGGCACGAGAGGGGCAGCCCCCCCCCTTGACCCCCCAGCACAGCCCCTCCTTGCACATGGGGAGCAAATAGCCACATACGGGCTGCAAACAAACCCCCAATGCCCCATTCTGCTGCTGCTGTTTGGTGGGGTGTTGCTGAGGGGACCCTGCCCAGCTCAGCCTCCAGCCCAAGATTGGGGAGTGATGGGCACGGAAGAGTGCGAGAGAATCAGAGTAGATGGGATTTTTTTTCCTGGCAAATACTCCAATCGAACCTTTCTATCATATCTGAAGCTGCAGAACCTCAGTGCCCTGCTGTGTGCAGCAGCACAACCTGTCCCGGGGACCTGTCACCTCCCAGCTTGAGGCACACCAAATCCCAGCCCTGAAAAACACCTTCCCAGCCCCAGCTCTGCAGGGCACAAACATGCCCATGGGCACAGGCCAGCCTCACATCCACACAGTCCCTGTAATTAAGCACAACTCCAACAATGGAGATGAGTGAGTTTGGGAGGGGCAGAGGCACCGTCAGGACTCCCCCACCCTCTGCCCCACGGGTCCAGACCCCCCCAGGCATCCTGCCCACAGGCAGCTGAACCCGGGCAATGCCCAGCTGCCAGCAAAAACACCCAGAGCTGCTTTGAGCCTCTGCTTTTAGGGACATTGGGTGGTTTTCTCCTCCCCCCTCCAAGCCCCTGTGCCTGGAGGAGCAGGGTGACAAGGGCAGGGGCAGGCAGGGGACAGACGAGCCAGCGAGACCTCGGTGCCCACAAGGGCTTCTTTCTTTGCCAGAGAGCGGGCAAAGCCGCACCCGGCGCCGGGAGCAGCTCAGCTCATCCATCACGCCCACGGCTGCAAGACATCTGTCCCCTCACCCCGAGCTTGGCTCTGCTCTGGGTCCTCGCTCGGGTGCCAGTTCTTCCATCGCTGCCCTCTGAGTTCAGCCCCAGGGCAAGACCGGGCAGCTCGGGGAGGGTTCTGCGGGATCCCCCTTGCCCAGCAAGGAGGAGGAGGAGGGTAGCAAGGTGATGAGCACTGATTCTAGCCCCTCAATGGCCACAACCCCGAGAAGAGGCACTGGAGGAGGCAGTGACCCTGTGAACACTCCTGGAGCTCTGGTAGAGGTGCTCCCAGGGTGGTTGGGGCTTGGCCAGAAGCCCCTTGTCCCTCTTTGTGGGACCCTCAGACCCAAGCAGGGGGGGTTTCAGTTGCAACATGCAGCTCCCCCACCCCTCTGAGACTAGCAAGGGCCATGCACATCCCTGTGGAGAAGGGTGGGGATTCACAGGCTTGTGGCTGGGGAATGGATCTTCATGCCCAGAGCGAGTAAATAATCTTAAAGGCATAATGGGAGAGAGAGAAGAAGCACGGAAGAAAAGTGGAAAATCCTTCCTAAAATGCGCTTTATTCATTTGTTTTGATAATTGCAGTTCAGGTTTAATTATTTATGCCATGTTTTGTAATATACCAGGAAACGCTCCAGAGCAAATTTGTTGCTGGTGGTGGCTTCAGTAGCTGGCAGCCCTTGGCGAGGGCAGGGTGCTGGGTCATGGGTGCCCAGAGGGACCCAGAGACCCCTGCCAGCCTGCCCAGAAATGGGGGGCAGAGCCCGGAGGTCATACAGGAGGTGACCTGCCTAACCCAGCAGGAGGTTGGTGTTGGGAGGAGGAAAGGGCTGGGAGGGTTCCCAGTGGGCAGCACTGCCCCTGATGCGAAGCCTCCCAAGCCAAGATCCTGGCAGCAGGTCCTAGCTCCTGGTTTTGGTCCCTGCTTCACCCTACGTGACCCTGGGCTGAGGACTTTGCCCCGGGAGCAGCTTGGTTTCCCTACGTGTGGAAGGGAGATAACAGACCTGCTTTCATGAAGAGCTGGAACTGACGGCTGAAAAGAGCTAATTATTATCTGTAGAGCACCACAACCTCCCTGGAGTTATTTTGGCTGAGATACCAAGTTGTGGGGCAGATGAGCCCATTTGCTCAAGGTCCCGACTCATCCTGGGGATGGAGATCCCACAATGCACAGACCCAAAGCCATCCTGCCCCAGGCCACCCATAGGTGCTGGTTCCCTGGGGCTTGGCAGGAGCAGGGGCCCTTATTTGCTTCTGCACCCTTGAGGGGAGCATCACAACTCACCACACCCACAGCTCGAGTGGCCACCTAGCCCTGAGCGACTTTGTGCATGGAGAAGATGCTGCTTCACCCAATCGAGTCTGGGCAGCTCCCATGGGGGGGACAAAATAGAGGCACCAATGGAGCTGGGAGCTGCACGGGGCAGCTCGGCCAAGCCCTGGACACATCACAGCCCATTCCCCGGGGCAGGCACAGGGCATCGCGTTCTGCAGGGGGAGGAAGAGGAGGAGGGCAGGGAGAGGGGAGGGGAAGGCGCCATCTCGGTGTCCTTGAGTGTCCTTTAGAGGCTTTGCTTTTCATGCGGCGCAGCAGATGAGGAAGGACTGAAAATCCCAAACTGCTCTCCTCTTTGATTCCCCCACCACAGAGAGAGTTGAAAGGAAGCAGCGAAGGCGAGAGAAAGGAGGCGGCACGTGGGGAGAGGGGAAGAGAGAAATGGAGCGGGTATGGTGGGGGAAGGAGACACTGCCCATCCTCTTCACCCTTCTGGGGGGGGACAAAGGCTCCCTGGGAGCCTCCCATGCTCATATGGGGCTTGGCAGCAACACATGCCATGAGGGGAAGGCGAGGGCAGAGGATGTTCCAAGCAGCCACGCACGGATGTCTTTTCCCCAGAGCACGCCCACACCTCAGCATCACCAAACAGCCCCCAGGGGACACTGTCCCTGAGCCAGCTGGGCACCCCTGAGTGCTCCCAGAAGCAGCTGGAGGAGGAAGGAAAGGCCGACGGACACCTCACACGTGCCCAGCCAGGCCCGCCCAACGCACAGTGAGCAGAGACTTCGGCCTCACCATCATCCCCGGGCAGAGGGTGATGCCACGGGCTGGCACGGGGAGGTGAGCTGGCAGGGCTGGAAACACACAACTGCTCTGTGTTTGGTCTGGGCAATGTGTTTTTAATGAGCCATATAATGCTTCTCGAATTATGCTGGAATCGTTAATTCTTCTGCAATGAGACAGATCCTGCAGCCCACGGGCAGTGCTGGGGCTGCCTGTTGCATGGCCGAGCAGGCAGATGCTGCCTCTGCTCTGCTGCTTTCTGGTGGCAGCTGGGATGTCGAGATGTGACTCCCTCCCCCATAGCCCTGTCCCCTGCTTTGATCCATAGAACCATCAAATTGATTTGATTGGAAGAGACCTTCCAGATGAAGGAGTGTGACCATTAACCCAGCACTGCCAGGGCACCACTGCCCCATGGCCCTCAGCACCACAGCTCCACGGCTTGGAAACCCCTCCAGGGATCACAGGGACTCCACCCCTGGCCTGGGCAGCCTGGGACAGCCCTGGACAGCCCTCAAAGGGAACAAATTGTTCCTCAGCTCCAACCTAAACCTGCCCTGCTGCAACTTGAGGCTGGTTCCTCTTGTCCAGGTGCTTGCTATTTGGGATCAGAGCTGACCTCCTGTCAGGAGCTGTCAGAGCCAGAAGATCTCCCCTGAGCCTCCTTCTCTCCAGGCTCAACAAGCCCAGGTCCCTCAGCTGCTCCTCCCCACACTCCTGCTCCAGCCCCTTCCCCAGCTCCATTGCCCTTCCCTGGCCACGCTCCAGTCCCTTCTGGGAATGAGGGGCCCAAAACTGACCCCAGGATTCAAGGTGTGACCTCCCCAGTGCCCAGTTCAGGGGAACAATCCCTGCTCTGCTCCTGCTGCCCACACTCTGGCTGACAGGTCTCAGGCCATGCCCGTGCCCCAACCCCACCAGCCTCCCCACACACCTTCCCGGAGATCCGACTCCAGTCGCTGGAGGGAGGTGCTGTATTTTTCCATGCAGGAAGATCCAAAGTGACACTTTTTCCCTCTCTCTTTTTGGAGCGGGAGAGAGAAGCTGCCTCATTAACATAAAACCACCGAGCCAAATAAAAACCCTGAGTGCCGTGACAGCATCCCTCCAAATAACACGGGAGCAGGGAGTTTATTCATCCCCGGCTCTGCCCTTGCCAAGCGCCGTGGCAGCCGCAGAAGGAAAGGCAACTGACAGGTGGTTGTTTCACACCCTATTACTGTGCCACTCAGCTCGGCCGAACCGCCTCCGAGCCGCTGGCAGATGGATTCCCAGCCCCTGCTCCAGCCCCACGGAGCCGACGGGGAGCAAAGGGGTGCTCGGGAAGAGCAACACGACCCAAGCGCCTCGGTAAGGCTGGGATAAAGGTCTCCGAGCCCAGATGTTGAGCAGCTGGAGCAGGGATTTCTCTCTAGCCTTGTCTCCAGGTATCCAAAACAATCTCGGGACCGTGGTGCTGCTCCCAGGCAGAGGAGATGGGCGAGGCACTGCCATGAGGCTGACTGCAGGCTGGCAAGATGCTAATGCTTTTTGCAACACCAAGTCTGGAGGAATTTGGTTTCTGGAACATGCCACTGCTTTAGAAACACATGTGTCCTCCAGTGCCATGCCTGGTATCCAGCTGGAGACCCTGTCAGAGCAAGAGATTGAATCCAGGGTGCCCTGGCTGCCCCTGGAGCTGCAGCCCCCAGGCCAGGTCCCTGCACAGCCCTTTCCTCCCTGCACATCACTGGATTCACTGCTCCATTTTTATCCCTTTCCACTCCCTCCTCTCCTGCCTGCACCACAGGGCTTGTAAAGTACCAGAGGATCCTACACCAGGCAACACATCCCTCCAAAATGCCATCCCAGAGCTCCACCCCTCCCTCCTGCTCCCACAGTGAGCTGCCAGCTCCCTCTGAGCCCAGCTGGGTGCAGGATCCGAGCCCCTGTCATTCTGCACTTGGGCCCATTTCAGCTCAAAATATCCCATTAACAAGAAAACCAGAGCAGATGCCACGAGCACTTTTCAAGCCCATCTCTCTGGGAGACAAGCAACTGGGTTTGGAGTTACAGTATCCCTTCCCCACCACGGCCACCCCTGCCTCCCACAGGCAATTAAGGCAATTAATGAGAGCCAGTGGCCGTAAGACTTTGATGCCCAAAGGGGAAATGATGGGAAAGGGCAGGTCAGGGGAAATTCGGGCAGGTCAGGAGTCAAACACTGATTCCCATCGTTGTGGCTGCAGTGAGATGGGTGAGACCTTGTGGGGCAGCAAGACCCGGGCTGGGGGCTGGTCCCCAGCACCCCATGGTGCCACAGCCCCAGAGCAAGAGCTGCAGCTCAGGGAAAAGCAGGATGCACAGGATGGGAGCCATAAATCTAGGCAGCACCTGAAACATGGAGGCTTTTACCAGGCTGTAATTGGAATTTATAAACTCAAGGTGGAGGAGATCCACCAGCAGCAGCCAAAGCTCAGCAGGAGCAGAGGGCAGGGACACAACAGCAGGGAGCCCTTACTGGAAGAGAAGCTGCTCTTTGACTCTCCATTCCCAGTTAGGCTGGAACACTGGTTTCCCAGTTAGGCTGGTATACTGGTTTCCCAGTTTGAGGCTGGAGTGCAGATGCTGCATTTCCCAGCTTGGAGCTATTAGCTGTGCTAGAAGCCCAAAATGCATCATCTTCCTTCGCCTCCTCCCTTTGCAATCAGAACATTTCAGAAAAGGAGGGGGGGAGAAAGAAAGAAAAAAAAACAAAAAAACAAACCCTGAGTGTTTGTCCCCCCCCCTCCCCTTTCTCCCCACCCCCCCCCACCCGCCCCCCTCCATACTTAATTGGAGATTACATTTAAAATT
>JAOEGS010000574.1:173823-193587 GCA_025447755.1 Corythornis vintsioides | reverse complement strand
TGCTCTGGCAGGGGGGTTGGACTAGATGATCTTCTAGGTCCCTTCCAACCCCTAATATCTGTGATTCTGTGATTCTCCCTGGGGATCAAGGCTCACAGCAAACGTGCTGGACTTCAAACTAAGGAGAGCCAAAGCCTTTCTGTGGGAAGAGGCACTCTGCAGTTTTGGGACAGGGGTTAAATGTAACGTGCAGAACCATGGTGTTTTCATTTGTGCACTTGTTCAGATAGCAGATCTACCTGATTCTGTGATGAAGAAGAGTCACATCATGATGAATGTGATCTCTGTGCAGAAGTTGAATTTGAATTTTCAATGCCAGTCAGCATCATTCACCGTATTTTCTCATTTCAGCTCTTTCTCCTTCATGTAGCAATTTCTGAGTTTCATTGTTATTCCATCTACTGACCTGAAAGAGTAAATGCTGCGATTCCCTAACAGCATTAGCCGAATGAGCCTGGGGGAATTAACCCTTCAGAGCTTTCTGTTCCACTGAGAAGCCCTTCATAACATGGTTCATAATGACTGCACCTCTTGAACTTTTGTTTTTTAGCTCACAGCTGATTTATTCTTTCCTCGGTACTTTCTTTTGCCTCTTCTGTCACCTTCCTTCTTCCTGCTCCCTAAGTGCATCTCTGCAGACATCAGATGCTGCAGAGGTGGGTAGGGATTTGACACGGGGGTGTCTGACACTCCCCAAGGTCATGTGCTGGAAGTTTCATTGTCTACACAGCACAGCGTTGCCTCTTAACATCCCCCAGCAGATAAAAGGACAGTAGATTTTAATGTCCTGCCAAAGATACGTGGCAGGCAGATATAAAAGGACAGAACTTTAATGTTTCTGCTTTTTACATAGGCATCATAAATAACTCCGGGTTTTTTTTTCTTCTCCAGGAATTCATGTCAATTCTCTTATTTTGAGAACTACATCATTGCAAGTTCTAATATCCTTTTGCAGTTTCTTTTCCTTTAAGCCTCGAATTCTTTGTTAATTCTGTTGGGAAAGTAACAATTCTGCTTTTATAAATACATTGTATCTACGGGGGAAGACAAAATATCAACTTAAGTGGCCACATTTATGTAAGTTACATTTAGAATTAACCGAAGCCTCAAGCTAGACACACAGAGATCTCAAAAAGAAAAAATAAACTTATATAATAATGGACATTAAAGTTCTGTCACCCACCGTAATTTTCCTTTGTGAGTTGTACCTTGATTGGGGGACAGGAGTTGTTTGTTTTTAAGTTTTTTAGGCTGCTTCTCCCCAAAATTGAAAGATACTCCGTTTTGTGCCGTTTGAAACAATGATTTGAGCAGCAGCCTATGGGGGGCACTCAAGTACTGCAAACAGATCCTACTCCTCCCAAGCTAGTCCCATTACGCTGCGATGGAATGGGGCAGACTCTGGGGCACATTTTCACATTACCTTCTATATAGAGAACAAAAGTGAGTAAAATAAACTAAAATATTTTTTTCTTGCAGCCTTACTATTCCCTGATGAAAGACAAAGTGATATTAAAAGGTGCGTTTAAATGACATTCAGAGCCTGATTATGCTAAAAGCATCGTGCAGACTGTGGAGCTTGTCTGCATTTTTTTTCTTTTTTAGCTCTAAACAAGGTACCTTGTACATTATGTTTCAATGGTAGATACAATTACTATTCACCTACTGAGCTTTGGGGGCTATTTGAGACTTTAATGACAGTCACACACTCTGTTCTTGGTTTATGGAGTGATACTATTATTTATTTAAATGATTTTTGAATTTATTTTTTTTTTTTTTTTTTTTTTCCATGAAGGAAAAATGTGCCTCCTGTTGTAATCGTGGCTGTTTGCCACAGCAGTCATTTGGCCCGTTAGCGTGGAGACTTTATCTGATGGCAAAAACCTTGTACCAGATGTTCCTTTATTTGATCTGGTTTATGATTAATCAGATTTAGCCCAAAACCAGAATGAAAATCCTGCTATGGCACCTGGCTGCCATCACACAATAATTTGCTTTGAAGCTGGGGTGGGGGCTCGTTTAAGCTTTAAAATGCCACGGTGCAGAACAATAAGTTTTCATTCCGATAGCTTTTGGAGGAAGATCCAGGAGAAGTGAATATAACAGCTATCAGCAGGGTAATTCTCCCAACATCTCAAACTGCTAAATACTACTGATTTCTCCTAAAGGAAATGTTAAAGGAAGTTTGGATAGCAAGCAGTTCTGCACACAGGCTCTGGTGCCTGGCACCACCGCAATGCAACAGGGCTGGGATGGAGGCTGGGATGATGTATCCACAGCCATAGGGCTAAACCCTGGCTAAGTAATAAAATTCAGCTTGTCCAGAGGAAAAAAAAAAAGTTGTGCTAGAAGGAAAGTGTTTATTCAGACTTCTGCAGTAATGCTTTGCTCCAAAGGGAGATCATTTTCTCACGTGGAGTTGGGATTCAACAGATAGTGGCAGCTTTTTTAGTAATAAATAAATGTATGATAATTGATTTTATTGTTGTAGGAAGTGATGTATGTATTTTTAAGGTATGTTAGATAACCCAAAAGCTATACCAAAAAACCCAAAGCTGTACACTTTACTTCACAACACTACCATGATGAAATTTTCATCAATTAGTTGCATTGAGGTGTAATAAAAAAAAGATGAGGTCTCTGCTTATTCCATTTTCCTGTAGATTTCTGAATAGCTGTTGTGTGAATGTTATAAACTATGGAATTAATGGAAAATTACAACTGGTAAGATTGGTTACCCCTGCAACCCCTTGGTAGTACTGTAGAGGTATTTAGGTGTTCAAATCTTAATCATTTCAGTAAGTGGACCTTCTGGACTAATGATGTAGAATAAATTTGTGTTTAACTTTCAAGAACATGCTCGTGGGTATTTGTGAGATAAACTCAAGGTGTCCACTGTTGTGGAAAACCACATTTTATTAAACAAAGGTTACTTTATCATGGTTCTTGGAGCTACAGTGTATATTTATTTTGGGATAAACTGGAGAAAGAAGCACTTCGAACAAATTAATATGTCACATGGTTCAGATATACGTTTTACCATGGGAGTTTGAAACAGATTTAACCAGGTATTTTTCTTTCCTTTTTCTACTTTTCATACTTTTTCCCAGTATCAGCCATAAACATTATTTTTTTGGATAAGAAAATTCTACTCCACTTATTGGAAATAAATTTGATCTCTCCCAGCACGTTGCTGCAGCACTTCTGAGTACAGCAGGATGCCAGGTAAGAAAGTTGACATGTTTTATATAAGCAACTTAATTTATGGGGTAATAAAATAATTTGAAAGTTTCTTTTGAAAGAGATTCTTCCTTTCTAATTTTTTTTTTCACTCAAAAATTGTCCTTTAAAGAGACTTCGAAAGGTGATGAGCTCTTTTCTGTTCTAATAACTTTTATGAGCCTATTTTTATGAGAAACAAACCTTGCACTCAGCATTAAGCTCTCCCATTTATGTCTTTGGTAAAGCACATCCAGTTAACTGCAAAATGTCACTTGTCCCAGGCAGATGTCTGGGTACCTTACACAGGCATTTAGCTGCCTTGTCTTTAGCAGACTTGTACCACTCAGATACATTTCACCTGCACTGGTGTGTGGTCCAGTACCAGCTCTCAAGCATTTGCAAGGAAAATGATACAATGGAATTTCTTTACAACAGTCAGAAGATGGAGATTAACAATAGATCAAGCTCATGGTTTCCTGGTTTAGGATTTTGAGTATTTCTTGTCCCCTTTATTGTTGCAGTTATGAGGCAGGTCCTCAGGCTGATCCATTTTCATGTGTTTTTTTAATACCTCCTAATTTATGTATTAAAGCCATGCCAAAAGATCTCGAATGCCAGGCAGCAATTTCCATCCATGGCACTTGGTATGCAAATATACACATTACAGCTCACACATGAAGAGCTTTTCCAGCAGCTGTTGAAGATGCACATTCAGAAAGTCTTTAATAATGAAACCACTGTTCCACTGCAGTAATGAAAAATTCCTTTAGGGATGTTTTCTCCAGTAAGGACAGCTTGTAATGCAAACCCCTGATTTCAGGGTTGGGCTTCTTTTTTTTTTTTTTTTTTAATCGTTGGTCTTTCTTCTCTCCTTGCTCTTCTCAAATACTTTCTTCCTACTTTCTGCTCCTGTGTCAGCTGCTGCTTGGCAACTTTTCTCTATCTGGTGGGACAGGGCAGGGCACCCGACTGCCTTCAGACTGGCTGCCAGCAGCATCCCCTAGCAACCCGGCTGGGAGCCCACGGTGCTCTCCACACAGAGCCAGGAGCCTCCAGGGCTCCTGCCCTGTGCCCCAGCATCCCTTTGCTCACACCCAGACTGAGGGAATCCTTCATCTGCCCACCCCTACCCACCTCTGTGCCATGGCTGATGAACAGGGAGCAAGGAAAGGCACAACCCAGTTTTCAGTGATGCAATCGAGGGGGTTTCATTGTGACTTCAAGTCAGGATGACTTTTGGCTGATAATTAATATTCCTGTGTTGTGTTGTACCAGTGAGTACAAATGATTGGTTCTACTTTGCTTAATTTATCTCAATAAGAGATTTCATAATATTCTATAGTTTGATGAATTCATTTATTTAACCTGTCAGTGTTAATAACTCTGATTAGGAGGAAAGAGTTATAAAGCACCATAGGAACTCTAACAGCAGTTTTAACTTTGAATTTTCTGTCCAGCAAGTACTTCACTCTGGTCTCCTACATAATTAATTTTTTTTTTTTTTTTTTTTTTAGGCTGTAGCAAGGAAAAGACATTTCTACACACTCAATGCCTTTCTGCCTCTCTCTTCCATACCCACTCTCATTCAACTCCCTGGCACTCCTGGTTCTGTTCTTTCCACTGGGAGTAGCTACAGAGACAAACCTCTCTGGATCCTGATCTGTGTATCTGCCCCAGTCCTGTGTGTCTCCATGATCACCCACCCACATGGAAATCTGAATGGAGCTGTGTAGGTACAAACAACAGCAGAGGCTGGAGAGGCAGAACCTGTATCGGGCTGAAATCTCAGTTTCCTTTATTTTTTCTGGGGTCTGAGGTACAGGAAAAACACTTTATACAGCAGGTGATTGCTTAAAGTGTTTGAATTATAATATACATGTAACTATAGGCTTGGATTCTGTCTTTGGTGGCTTCAGCAAACACTTTTATGTTTATTCATAAACATTAAACCTTTCATACTGCTTTTGCCCTTTTTTTGAGTTGGAAAGGAGATATAAGAATACCAGTTACCCATACCTATTTTTACTATATTGTAGGAGTCCTCCCAACCCATCATATAGAGACATCCCATCATCCCGACACGTTATAGAGAGTGATCTTTAATGGAAATGGAGCTGAGGAGGATGATTTATCAAAGGGCAACTTGTATTTATTCAACAGTCTGTATTTTAAAGCTGGGCTCCTATGATAATTATCACCCTCTAGTGCTATCTTAAAGCAAGCTACATTTTTAGGCAGTCATTTGACAAACGATTACTTAAGGTAATCACATTTTTAGTCATAATTCTGTCTGCATTCTCTGTATTGACACTTTCTGTCCTGTAAACAAGAAGGCCATTTTATTATGAATATTACTTTAAAATATTTTAATAAGTTTAGGTGCGTCTGTGAGCTAAAGTATTGAAAGAGAGATCTATTAATTCTTCAAAGGCTCTCATAAACGTTAATGTTTAAAATGGGCAGTAAATTGCACCGTGTCATTAAAGGAAATTATTCAAGAAGAGTAGTGTGGACTGTTGTTAAATAAGTGTGGAACGAGACTGAAAAGGAGGAAATTAGAAATGAAACATCAGATGGTTGAAAAGAAGGATTTTAGTCGAGGTGTTTTTGTGAGAAGGCACGAAAGGGCAGCACAGCAATTAACAGATAATCTTTGGGGGAAAAGCATGACCACCAGTAACCTCAGACCCTGAGACTTTTGCAGAAGATACCAAGAGTCAAGATGAAAGAAGACTGTTCTGTAAAGATGGTTCCATATTGTGAGAACCCAGGGACAGCATGTTCACTGCAAATATCTGTTTCTTTATACCATGTGACAGTCCTGGCATGTGGAAAATGTCACCGATTGAAACAGGAGTTCCTCACAACTCGGAATTCCCTGGTTTCCCTCCACACATTTTCTCATTTGGCTCCAGCATCTACACATTTTCGTATTTGAAATGTAAAAGGTTGCTCAAATAAAATCCTAATTAACGTGTAAGAGCCACCTAGGTGGCTCTGGTGGTTTGCAGAAGGACGGGAAAGCAATCTCATCTGTAAATGTGGTGGAGTAATGTTTCAGGGTGACATTCAGCACGACTTCATTTTGGTTATAAAAGCAACTGATTTCCAAGTCCGTGGATGCTGCCAGATTTTTTCACCTTAACTCAGATCTGCTCGTTTCTGTATTAGCAAAGGTTTCCTACACTGGGATCTATAATTCTGCTCAGTTATGGCTGTATAAATACTAATGGACTGTAGGGGAATTACATAGGCTTTGAAGGCCATAGATAAATGCAGAATTTGATCCAACTGGAATTTTCCCCTCAGCTGTAAATTATTTTCAGCAATAAAACTACCAGGAACCCTCTGTGAGTGTTGCCAGGCCCTGACCTCAGAGGTGTCCCTGGGGCCAGGACTGGGTTTTTCAGTTCTTGGACCACCATTAGCAAAAGGTCCTTTCCCCTTTTCAACAGAAATAATGAATATTTCCTATTTCTCCTAGGTTGTGCTTTCTCCTGTCCTTCAGCATCACCTGGTATTTCTGCCTCTGGGAGACTCTTGGCTGTAGTGCTTGGTATAAAAGGTGTTTAGGATCTGAGCTGGGGAGTATAAACATGAAGTTAAAAGGACTGAGACTTTACCTTTGAAACATAAAGGTCTCCACAGTCAATTTTAGCACCTTGCTGTCCTTGGAGAAAACTAACAGCTGAAGACGATGGAAAAACTTTACCACCTTCTGTTGAAGGGCCTGGTTTTAAAAGAGAAAAGATGTGAAAAAACATGATAAACACGCCATGGTTGCATTATGGGACAATTCCAGGTTAACACATTTACATCAAGCAAAATCCATGGCAAAGCTGAGGCGTCCCCAGCGTGTTCACTTGCCACCAGTACAGGTGCACCCCACGAGAAGCACCATTCCCTGAAGCCTGGATTGCCACGGCCAACCTGGAAGGAGAGGAGAAGGTGGAGCCGCCTCACGGCGCTTCCACCCCTGGCTTCGCAGGGCACGAGGAATTCCTTTGTGTGTGTGTGTGGTTTTATTTTTATATCATTTTATTTTTCCTGCTGACTCACCCACAGCGCCACTAGAACCTTCCCGAGGTTTGTCTTTGTGAATTAAAAAAAAAAAACAACAAACCCGAACAGCGGCAACAACCCAAACGCCTCAAACCTTAAAAATCCCCAAACCGAACGCAACGGACCCTCAGCGAGTCGCGCGCCGCTTCCCGCCTTCCTTCTCCCCGCGCGTGCGGGGCGGCTTCGCGCCTGGCGCTCCGCACGGAGGGGGAGGGGGGGCGGAGCACGCGGGGAGGGGCGGGGCGGGGGTGCGGGGCGGAGCGCGGGGCGGAGCGCGGCGCTGCCGGCCGCCGGCGCCCCGCGCTGCCCGCTCGCTGCGTGAGGCGAACCCAGCCGCGCTCCGCGTTGAAAAGTGACGGCGCGGCGGCGGCTTCCCGCAGAGGCTCCGCACCCGCGGCCGGCAGCCAGCCAGCCCTTCTCCAGCCCGCCCGCCTGCCTACCTTCCTTCGTTCCTCCTTCCCATCCTTCCGCGGCGCGGTTCGCCGCGATGTCCGCGCTTCTCCTGGTCCTGGCGACGCTCTGGGGATTACCGCCCGTCGCCGAGACGCTGGCAGCGGGAGCCGGCGGAGGTAAGGCTCGCCCGCGGGGGAACGGGGTGCTGGGGTTCGTCCCCTGTGCGTGCCGCCCGCTGAACTTTCCGCCGCTGCCGCCTTCACCTGGGGAAGTTTTTGCGGCTCCCTTTGCGCGCCTCTCCGCGCCGCGTTGGAGCGGGCGCGGCCGCGGAGCGCTCCGGGCAAACTTGGGGTAATGGGAGCGCCGTGCGGGGCTGCGGCTCAGCGGAGAGAGAGCTGGGCGAGCCCGGCAGCGGAGACAAGTAAATGAGAACGGGGGTGAAGGATGTGCCCCCCTCCTCCGGTGGTGATTTTCCCCGCGGTGATCTGGCTTGTGTTCCCCCCCTCTCCCGCAGCGGTTCGGCTGGCGGGATGCGCTCCCCCGCTCCGCGGTGATCCGCGTTGAAGGCACCAGCTCCGCACTGCCCTCCGCTCTAAGAAAGCATCGCGGGGTTTAACTGTGGGGGTTCGCTTCTCCTCGGTAACCGAGAGCCGCTGCTGGGGAGCTCCTCGGGCGCGTCCCGTAGAGCGGTACCGGCCGGGGGGTGTCCCCGAGCAAGCCCTCGGCGCTGGGCGACCGTGAACCGCGGAGACGGCGCCCGCCCTCCGCTTTCCCCCGGATTCCCAAAGTTCCTTCGCTTCATTCTAAGTTACCCCCCCCGCTTAATAGCCGAGCTCGTGTTCGGGCAGCGGGGCGGCTGCGGAGCCGGGCAGAGCCGGTGAGGCAGAAGGAGCCCAGGACCCCCTTAGACGAGGTGCGGAAAATTTCGCGAGTTGCAACTCTTCTCAGAAGTCTCTGATCAAAGAAGGGAGCGGTTCTCCTGACGGAGTTAGGCTCAAGGGTTTGGTTTTTTTGTTGGGTTTTTTTTTTTTTTTTTGTGTTGCTTTTTGTACTGTTACCAGACCTCTCTTATTTTCGGAAGAGATGCTGGAATGGAATCTTTCCCAAGTCCAGACGAAGTCCCCCTTGTGTTCTGCCCAGGTGCGGGAATGGCAGCGTGCTGCTCTGACTCAGGTTTTCTTACTGCTGTAGGAAGCGCTGCTCATCAGAAGATGCTCTGTCGGCTTGTTTGTAGCCCTTCTGCTTTCAAACTCTACGGTCTCGTGAATGAGTCTGCACTGCATGTTGTCGCACCCATCTGCGAGGATCTGTCTAGATTTTAGTAGAAATAGAACTCTGTAAAGCATTGAGTTCTCGCTGTTAAGTCATCTGACTCCTCTCCATCACGTACGCGGTACCTACTAAATTGTTTACTAACTGCTTGCAACTCATTTGGGTGAGTGCACAAGTGCAGATGCCTCTAGATAGTAAGTCTGGGGTGTAGGTTTCTGCCTCGGTCAAACTACCAAATCTCTCAGGTCTCTTTTCCACCTAGCTATCAGAATTACATAAGTGATTCTTGCTGTAAAAAATGAGAAATAACTACCTATCAGTGGGCAAAGTATTGCTGCAGCATCAGAAACTTGCATGTTTAAAACACTGCGTCGTAAGTTACAAGGGTATTGCAAAGAAACGAGGGTAGCATTCAATATAATGACACCTGAGCAGCCAGATAGGAAGGCTTCTCAGAAAAATCTTTCAGTTTTATGAAGGGTACATATGCTTTTACTTTGATACATGAAGATCCGTGATCTTGATAGTGCTTGTTTGATGGAAAATATTTCAAGAACTCTCCATGGTATTCACAAAATGGTCAGATTACATTTCAGCAGCTGTAGAGTGCCTCTGATCTTATGAATAAAAATCTAACTTTCAAACATTCAGTGGAATTGTTCTAGAAACTGGCTCGTCACTCTGCCATTCTTAATGGAGATAAGCAAGTGTCAATTATTAATGAATATTAATTGCTAGTGTTTAAATTTTGCTTCATTTCCCCCTTCCTTTTGTTTTCATAGTTACCTTGCTCTGATTTAGTGTTTCACACACACAAAAAAAGTGCTGTCAGCTTACATTACAATCAATCCCATCTTAAAAGGCAACATCCTTGTAAATCGTACCAACCCAAAAAGTGGGATAAATCAAATTTACTTAGAATCAACTAACTCATCATATCATAATGTCATGTCTTATCAAAACCGAATGGAGTACAAATTAGGACTTAAAAGGCATTTTGTTTAAAAAATGTCAAGTAGTCTCAACCTAAAAGGGATTCGGGATGAGGCATCCAGGAAGAGAATTACATTTGCACATCAGATAAACTTTATGATACACTGCAGAAATTGACCATATCAAGCTGATTTTTCCTTTACAAGAGGAAATTCTGAGTCACTGGAGCATGCTAAGCCTAATGTATGTGGAAGGCACTGAAATTTGGAATGCACTGAGGCTCACCATTGGTAATAAGAGAATTGGGAAAATGTCACAGGTTGTGTTAATAGCAGTGTTGTGGTAGCCATGGTAATGTAAAATATTAGTGAGGTGCTGTAGGGAGAGGTAACACCTTCTATTAGATCAGTGGATAACATCAGGAAAAGAGGTGGGACCAGTGCATAACATCATGGTAAAGAAGAGATGGGGGGGTGGAAACCCCCACTGAAGTTTGAAATACCTGAACCTTTGCTCCAGGTTTGAAACACAGTGGAAATGTTCTGGTCTATCAGGTCAGTCCTGGTCAGTCAGGTTACAACTCCTCGTTTGTAAGTGTGTGTATAGCTGTGTAAAATGTGGAGATGGGGACCTGGAAATGAGATGGAAAGGGAAGGGAGGAGAACAGAATCCAGCCACAGGAGGGTGATGGGCTAAGGGAGAGGTCGTGCAGTTGAGCTGTAAGCCATGAAGAGGGAGGATTTCCCTCTCTTCAGGAGGAAGCTCCCAGACCCAGACTCCCCTGCAGTTACCCTGTGAAGGAGGTGCAACTGTTGCAATAAATGAATTTCAGAAGCCTGAGAAAACCCCTTGCTAACAGCTTACAGAGCTGAGAAGGCTACATTTGTTAACCTCCTCTTCCCACAGACGTGCAGGGGGACTTCACAGGTTCCACCTTCTGGATGCTGGAGCTGAAGGTGCTCTGCAGCTCTGGTGGGTGTGATTTCCTTCCCACAGCTCTTTCCAGCCCTGGAGCTTCACCTTGGCTTCATGCCTAGGCTTCTACATCCCTTTTCTCTCATACTCCTTTGCTTTTTTTTTTGTCTCTACTGCTGGTGAACGGCATTACATGAATCCACTGTGCTAATTGGCATGATTACCTAGAGGTTATCCAAATTACAGAGCTGCCCCAGATAACAGAGCTTGATTTGGAGAATCTTCACAAGCGTGTGCTGGTGGCAGTGAAATGTATTAATGAGCCCTATTAGGGAGTGCATTGCTCATTTTTAATTGACAACGTGTCTGTGGAGAAGCTGCTGGTTTGTGTTTGGTTTTGGTGGCAGTTCATTTCATGTCTGACTCTTTCACGTGTGGATTTGCTGCTTTGGATCTGTCATTCCAGTGCTGGGGTGATGAACAGCTTGTCAGCAGCAAAGTCTTGCAAGAGGTCCTCCTGGAAAGGCAGACTTTATACTGAATGGGGGACTGTTGGCAGATAACTTCAAACTCAAGTTCCCCGAGTGATGGCATAGCACACATGATAATTCCACCCCCCCTGGGAGTTTTAAAGCTGTTTTAAAGAAGGAAAGATAAATTTTAATGAACATTACTCCTCTCTGGAGTTACAAACACTTCCAAAACCCCTGTCCTTATCCCACTTAGTAAGGAATTTATTGTTTCACGGTGTCCTTTGACCATATTTAAGTGAAGGCTGGAAACAAATTGCTTTGAAATGGAATTTTCAGGTTTAAGGTTCAGCTGGGCTACTCACCCTGGTAGCAGAAACACAAACCAGGTGAAATAAATCTGTCTCCTTGTGATGACTGCTGATGGCCTTCACTCCCTGGTAAGGTGTCACAGCAGGCACCAGTGAGTACATCAGGAGCCTTTACAGCTGTCTGGTTATTAGGAACTTAATGTTTGAAACAGTATCCCAAGCAGTGCTGTGCTCCACCAGCCTGAGCTCCAGCTTGGCCAGCAGTTGGAAAGTGTTCTCAGAGGAGAAGGGGGGGGGTAAAAAAAGCTGTTTCTGTGCTGTACTGCAGACGTGTGTGTTCTCATACTTCTGTTTGTCTTGAATCTAGATAACAAGTGTTAGTGCCTTGCATTCAAAAGATGCTTCCAAGTTCCCACGCTGTCTTTTGGTTATTCCAAGCAACAACGTTACCTAAGAACTTAACCTGTCATTGGAGAGGAATAAAAAAAAATAGATTAAGGTTGTTGCTATTGAATAATTTAGGACGATAGTTAAAAGGGTTTGTGATAAGAGGTTATTGAAGATAAAATGATGGGAGATGGCCACAGCTGCAGTTTCAGACTGGTTGTATAGGCAAGCAGTGATGTGTAGATGTCCTGAGCTGTGGTGGTGTGGACAAAACCCTGACACTTCTGGGGTCTGAGCACATTGTGTGTGTGGTCTTCTGTGAGCTGACTGCAGCTTCTTTCTTAGCTTATTTTAAGTAGTTTTGGAGAGCTTTAAGTGGTGGAAACCTGGTATTTAAAAGGATAAAATGCATTTTAAAATTCCAAGCTAGGTGTTTGATGTGAAAAGGCTCCGTGGAAACTTGGATTGTAGCAAACCTTTTACTGATTTATCAGAAGAGCTGCTGCTGCTGCTCCTGCAGGGTGAGGGAGCTGTCCTCCAAAGACTTGGAGAGAAGCTCTTCTTTGGCACAGTGGTTCTTCTCAAGTGGTACATGACTGCCAGGGTAGAAATCTGAGTGTGAATCTTGTCTTGAAGGTTCACAGGGACCCCGATCTTCTCTGTTTAAAGCAGCAAAGGCCACATTTATTTCTGTCTGCAGCTTAGAAGTGTGTTTTTCCTCTAGTACCTTGTTTCAGGTCCTTTAATCTGCTGTTTACAGTTCAAGAAAATAGGTTTCTCTTTATTGTATCGACTCCTAAGGATGGGATTGTTAATTAGTGAATTCAGAATTATGGCTATCTGTAGAAATGCTAGTAATTTAGATAGAACACTTTATTTTTGCAGTAGCATACTTTGAATCCCAACATATTGTTGCTTTTTTAAATTTTTTTTTCTGTATTAATCTGTCCTGTAATAGTTTTGTTCCTTCAAATGCAATTAATTTTTATTTATTTTTTCTCAGAGAACTCATTTTAATTGCACTTAAGAAAACATTCTTAATGATGAATAATGAAGACGAAAATATCAGAACTTGGCCATTTTTATGCAAGTCATGCAGACTGAGTCTGTGTTTAGTGTGAATTTGGGCTAAGTGTAGACATTGCAGAACTAGGTCCTAAATTTGTAAGTGCAATTAGGAACTAATTGGATTTTTTAATATAATTAGTCAAATAATGTCTGTGTACCTTCTGTCCAACTTACTAGCTTGTTGTTTAATTAAACAAGTTGCTTTTTCACCCAAATCCTCTCTTGAAAAGATGTAAATATTTGTAAATATAGTTCAATTCCAGCTCCCTAGTCGGTTATTGACTGTAATGTACAAACTTCCCCTGGTGTATCAAAACTTCCTACTGCTGTGAAGCTGAATATTCCTTAGCTTGTTGATAAAGTGAAACAGCCAGGACTCGTTGCTGTAAAATCAGCCACCCAACCCAGCCATGACCCAGCTGACAGGGCAGCTTCTCTCTGTGTGTCAGAGGATGCTCCAGGGTCTCCGTGGGCTGCTGGAGGGCTGTTTCCCAGGGGTTTCCTGGGCTCTGTGTGAGCAGGATTGGACCTCTCTAATGGAATTCCAATAAAACTCAGTCAGTGCCTTTTAATTAGATTTAATGGGAACTGGGAAGGATCATTAGAGATATAAACACATGCTTTTGCCAGTAATATGTTCCCTATATTATTAATCTGATTTAATTTGTAAGTTCCTCGTAGCAGGAGTAAGGTCTTTCTGTGTACCTGGAAAGTGTTATATGGGTCTATTAGATTCTGTTCTCTGTTATTGCTTCCCAGGCAGTATGTAAATACAGAATTGGAACTGGGCTCTCTGTGTGGTGTTTGTAAGCCCCAGCAGGGTGAGGATGGAGTTGGATGCCAGGAAGAAGGTTGGTTGTCTCTTCAGCAGCCACATTTGTATCGACCATTGGGTAATAAATTGCAATGGTTTATTAATAACAAACCATTGCAATATGCAGAATGTACTACTAAGTAATAGGGCTTTTTAAAGGTGATGTAATGCCAGGCTGGAACTGAGGTGCACTTGGAGATTTTTTCATTTCTATTCAGTTAGAAATAGAGTCTAATTCTCTGAGGTGGAGAAACAGGTATTAACAGTGTTACGAGTTCCAGATACGCTGCCTTGAATCCTGAAATGTGCTTCTGACACCCTCCAGATGTTCCTGAACATCTCCCATGCTGCTTCCTGCTGAATTATGGCACCTTGCAGAGGAACCAAACTTGAAACTCCCCTTTGCTTCAGAAATAAGAACATCCCCGTTTCCTTCTCTTTAACATCAATGTATCGTGGACTGTTTGTTGCCTGATTGTCAGTGGGACATCCCTTGGTAACTTTAGTGTGTGATGAAGCACACTGAATGACTTCTCCTATTAACACTTAAAGCATAAGTGCTATAAGATAAAAGATTAGCTTCCAGAATAAGAATAAATGTAATTCCTCAAGGCTTTCATTACCATGGAGCCTGTGTTTTAATTGTGGTTCATAAGCTTCACTATTGTTTTTCCTCATTTTTCCTCAAATAATCAAAGAAAATGTTGAGAATGATAAGGTGCAGATTTGTGGTGGGTTGTTTTTTTTTTTTTTCTTTTAAAATATTGGAATGGGAATAGACTGTTCAAGACAAGTGCTGGGGCAGGGCTTTGCAGGTTCAGTATTTTCCATGTGAGGTGTTTTGTCAAGGAGAGACTATCCTGGTAACACTCACATGCTCCCACAAAAAATGCCCATACAACTTTCCTATAATGCTTTATGGTTTTAATTTACCTACCTGCAAGGTAGCAAAAATATTAACCTAAGTGACTTTAAAAATACAATCCTGATATTGTCAAATAGTTTGGGCTGGTGCTTGTACTGTTCTCAGGCTGTGAAGAGATTGAGTTTCTACCTCAACATGCAGGAAAATATTTTTCCTCATAGTTCCTCTGAATAATTCTAAGGCACTTGAAGCAGCACAGTGCTACAATTTCTGATGCCTCTCTGCTCAAATGTACTTTTTCTGAGAATGCTGTAGTGTTGTGCAGTCAGAAACACAAGTTTAAAAAAAAAAAAGTTACTCTGACTCAAGAAGATCATGAAAAATCACAGTAATTTTCTAGATGATAGATAGGTTTCCCCAAAACACCTGCCTCTTCTTGCTTTGAAATAGTGTGCAGCTCAAAGAGAGCAAAGTAAGATCATAGGTAGTTGGATGCTCTTTTGCATATTCAAGCACTGATTTACCCAAAGTAAGTTGGTGTTTGTGTAAAACTCTTCCTATAAAAGCATATAATTTGCCAATGAGGCTCTTCTGGAGAATATCAGTTTGTATTTATGTTTTACTGTGCTAACAAATGGATTGCAGACCTGCATCTACACCACTGAAGTCAATGGATTCTTTTTTGTCCTTGGTGGATAAAGGATCAGGCTGCATGTAAATGTAAGGGAACTTTGGATCTTTTTATTGAATTTTGACTGAAAAGTCTTAATAAGAGGACTCAAAGTATCTTGTCTTTGTTATTCTCTGGCATTTCTGAAAGAAATGGAGATTTCTTGCAATATTTTAATGGAAAAGTGTAGAGTTTTGCCTGGGTTGATGAAACTGAACCCATCTTGATATTTCACACATCTAATTTTGAAACATGGATCCAAGTCATGATTAAGTTTTCAGGTTATAATAATCCTCTTGAAGATGAGTTACTACACAAACTATTTTAATAACTGTTTTAAAGGTGGTTTTTGCATCTAGGTCACCTCTTAAGGTTGGAAAAACAAAGGGATCTCCAGACAGCTCAATAGGTGAGATGTGTGGTCTGCAACTTGGAAGTCATTCGGTTAGTTAGACCTAGTTCTGTGTAATTAAATGGAACTGCTGGGTTTTTTTAGATGAAGCACTGTGCTTTTCCTCAAGATTGAATGTCAAGTTGGTACCTTCTCATGCAGCATGTTGGTTCCCTAGGAATCTTATCCAGGGATGAGCACACTTGACTTTCTTTTGAAACCTACCTTAAAGCAGCTATTTTTCCAGCACTAGTTCCAAAGGCAGACCTAGGGGTGGGTGGAACTGTGTGTTCTCCAGTGCTGGTACTCATGTACTGCCTGGAGGGAAACTGGCCTGGCTTCCAAGTTGATCAGAAACACTTGGTGTAAAATGTGCTTGTTTTGTGTAACTGCATTGAAGTTGGTTTTTGAGAGAGGTTTGCAGGCTAAAGACTTGGAAGTGAGCAAAGGAAGAAGGCTGCAAAATTGAATTAATTCTTGTTGGGTCCCCCATTCTAAGTCAAGTGGTTTATTCTCATCCTCAGATTACAAGAAAAAAAAAAAAGAGTGGTTGCTCCAGAGTAGTGTCACTACAGTAGTCTTAGGCAAAACACTCGAGGCCGTGATGTGGAATCACATCCAAGAAAGATGAAGCAAGTTGGAACTGTGGAAGTGTGAAATGCAATGACAGAAACAAAGCAAGGCTACCTTGGGGCAGGAAGGTGATTTGAAGGCAGTGTTTCAGAGGCCAATCTGAGCTGCAGCAGTTACAAGCATAGGGCTGCTATAACCCTGAGCATGTATGGTGTGCATACAAAACCTTGGATGTACAGGGAGAGCCATGAAAGGTGCAATTGCTAAGAACAGCAAAGCCAGGAGTACCGGGGTTTTTTCTGAGCAGCCAGAATCTCATGCCCTGACCCAAGTGGCCCATTATCACATTTCTTCAGATTGGAGCAAGCTATTCAGGTCAGTGTGCATGTTCAGACCCATCTGAGTGAATCCCTTGGCTTGCAGTTGCTATAGTACATGGTTTTTTTCTCTGTTTTGAGTGGCTGTGACTGGAGCAGAGTTGACAGTACACAGTATTACCTGTTTACTCTGTAGATTATGCTCCTCTGGAGAATTGGTGGCAGCTCATCTGCCACGTCTACGTTTCAAAGACTCGTGAACTGCATCTCTAGTAATATCACAACAGAGGGGCAGATCTGGGGGTTTATAGCTTTGATTTATTTCCCCCAGATGTCTATGTCCAGGTCTCCAGCCTTTGTCACTTTGTCCTACGATTAGTTTCTTTTCTGTCTGTCAATACCCAATTCTGGCCACTCTTCAGGCCATAGAAGCCTGAAGCAGATGGTTGTCAGCAGATGATGGCAAAACTCTGAAGTATTGCTCCAGTGCAAACTGTGAAGCTCAGTATTTAAAGCACACTCAGGTGTATAAAACCTGCTTGTGTTTCTAATGCCATTACCACCTTTGCTGGGGAATGTTCTTGCTACAATTCATACCTTTCTGTGATAACAAATAGTTTCTTTTACTGCAAACAGCAGAACTTCCCATAGCAATTAGCAGTATTCAGTAATGAGTAAACCACTATGAATCATGTTATGATTTTATGTCAGTTAGAATCATTAAATGCTCCTCAATGGAACCACACTGATTTACATTAATGGGTGACCTGCCCTTCTCACAATAGTATCACACTGTGTTAAAAGTGCCTCACAGAAACTTCCAGTACAGCTAAATTCCCAGTGAGCTGCTGTGATGGCTGTTCTGTTCTTGCCTGGTGCTCCACAACCAGAACAAGACTTCAGTGTTCAGGAGAACTTTGTGTCTGTGACTCTTGGCTTTTATCCTCATAAAAGCATTGATGGAAAATAAGCATTTAAGAGCTAGTAGGTATAGCACAACTTGGGTTCTCCTGCATTGCATTTGCTAATCCAGCAGCTGCAAGGAGTTGAAGTGCATTTTAAAGGGCTATTTATGTGTCTATGAAAAGCATGATGCAAATATGCAGATTTAAGAGAGTCTTCTACAAGTTTATATATCTTAATGAAAAATGCCAGAGTGTAATAGATCAACAGTCTGTTTAGTCCCACAGCAGCCTGTTTTTTTCTAAAGATAGCACAGCATGTTCTTGGTGGCCCTAGGAGTAAATTAACCCTGCAGTGTTCATCTAAATTAACCCTGCAGTGTTCATCTAAATTAACCCTGCAGTGTTCATCTAAACTAACCCTGCAGTGTTCATCTAATTACTCTGATTTTTGGGGAGGAAATAACCTGTTGAGGATGCCCCCACTGCCTGTTTATGCACCTAGAAGTATTTTTTCACTTGCTTGGTCGTTTTTTAAAAAAATATTTTTCTATTTCTTTCCATGTTATTTCCTTTTTTTATGGGAGGCAAAGTAGAAGTGGATAATGGAAACAAAAAGAGGCAGGGAGGGTTACTGGTTAAATTGCAGGATTATTTTATTTGGTAGAGAGCAGGAAAGGCTGTGGCCAGTACAAAAAACCAACCAACCAAAACCCTAACAGCTTCCACAGTGCTTCTAAACCAAAAAGAGCTTCTATTTCTGAATAGGTTAGGAGATAAGTAGCAACATCTGGCATTTGCAAGTATTGTCTTTTATAAGCCACGGGGAAATCAACCTCCCTTCTTTCTTTCCTGAAAATACAGGAGCCTCCTTGAAGCATTTGCTTTTGGGAATTAACGTGGTAGTGAAAAAAATCATGGATGATTTGGATCTAATCTTTATAGAAATGAATAGTAACATGCTGTGGGACTTCAGGTCTGCATGGGTGTATTTTATATTCACCTGCCTTTTTCTAGATGTTAAGAATGTGATTATTTTGTTCTGACTGATAAATAACTGAAGGTTTGGAGCAGCTCTTCCCAACAGAAATTGCTACCACTGTAAAGAGGGAAAAAAAAAAGTCAGCAGCAGTGCAGTGATGTTTTAATAACTGCAGATAATTCCCCCCCACTTTGGCAATGGGGTTGCACTGGGCTCCAGTGAGCTTTCTTGTCAGCATCTTTCCATTGACACCTTTCTGTCAAAAAGATGAAGTGAAGAGTAAAACCTAACTCTGTTTTCTCTTATGTTAAATGTATTCTGCAAAGCTTTTGAGAAATACAAAGCATATGGACTTTGCAGATAGTGTTTGCATTTGGGACTTGTGGGGAAATTTACGTGAACTTTGTGCTGTGGAAATCGTTGCCCTTTAAAGCAATTGATTATATTAAAAATAAGCATATCCCTCAAAGCTGTATTTTGTAGAGTATTCTAATCTTTAGAGCTCTTCTGTGGTTTTTGTTTTTTTTTTTTGTTTTTTATTTTTTTGAGCAGGAGTGTATAATTAGTATAAATGGAGTTTTCAAAATTGGGCTCTTTGAATTAATAGATAAACCCACATTATTTTTTTTTCTGAGAAATCTGTTAGTGTTTAAAACCAACAGACAAAAACCAAACCTTGGCAAGCTAAGAGTATGTTGCAGTTGTGGGCTGAGACTGTCTAATAACATCGTCCACAAGCTCATTAATATTGATCTTCTTAATTCTCTCAATAACCTGAACATTGTTTCTAATTACAAGAGGAATAAAAAGCAGACCAATATGTCCTTAGATGTCAAAGTCTGACGGACCACAAAACATCCAAAAGGATATACTTCAAAAGCAGTAAGTGGGAGGTATGTGTGTGCATTTCATTAGCCAGTAAGGATATGTGTACCCATACTTGGCTGGAAAACACCACTTAAAACATTCTTTCAGCTAGAGCACTGGGGCTCGTATTCTTGCCAAGGTTACACCTTCTGCTTCCCCTTTCCAGGCTCTTTTTGTGCAAGTGGCTGGGGCAAACTTGCAGAACTATGCAATGAAAAAGAATGTGTGAAAGGAAATACCTGAACTGTTCCTGGGTGACTTGGTCTAAGTGATCCCACCTTGAGTACTGTGTCCAGTTTTGGACACCCCAGTTCAGAAAAGATAGAGATTTGCTGGAGAGAGTCCAACGC
>JAOEGS010000574.1:156660-173723 GCA_025447755.1 Corythornis vintsioides | reverse complement strand
ATCCTGCTCGGGCAGGGGGGTTGGACTAGATGATCTTCTAGGTCCCTTCCAACCCCTGACATTCTGTGATTCTGTGAACAGTTGGGACTGGGTAAAGCACTGCAGAAAAGGTTGGAGTTGGGCCTTGGCAGCTCCATGGGTGTCCCATGGGTGTGTTCAAGTCTATTGCATGAGTGAGGTGGGCATCAGGGGAATGGGGCTAGCTCTTTGAGCAAATACTGACTATGCCTTTAAATGCATGTTAATTAAGGAAAAAAACCCAGCATTTGTATTTTTTCAGGACAATGTTAAGGGTTACAGAGTGGGGAGGAAAGTCTCTCTCCTTTTTCCTTCCCTTTTTGCCCTTAGTAACTCCTGGCCAGAGAAGCTGATCTGAGAAATGGAAGTGGTCTCTGTGCTGGAGGTGGCAGTGCCTGGGGTATGGGGTGAAGGATGCACCTCTGTCACCTCTCTGCCTGGACCATATCCTGGCTTTTGCCTGGAGGAGGGTGCCCAATCCTCAGAATTTTTTCCCCGTCAAGGCTGGGCAACCAGCTTTGATCTGTGTTGGCTTGGAACCAAGTGATCAGTGAAAGGGGGGGAAAACCTGAGCAGCCCCTGGGCACTCCAGTACTGCCCATGGGGCTGAGCTCTTGCCATGTTCTCGTTGGGTGGGTGATGCTAAAGCTTGAGATCACTCTTGAATTTCAGAGGCAGAGGTTTGGAAAGGACTGGCTGGTAACAGCCTTGGAAGGAGAAACTGTATCCTAGGAAAAGTGAAGAGATTGTTGAAGGAAACCCCAAGGGATTTCCTTCCCCAGGCTCTTGGAGCTGGGCTTTGTCAGTATGGAGGAACAAAAGGCTCCATCAATCTCCTCCTTATTAGCCATGCCAATCTAATGTGTTCTGCTAAAATGTGTTCATCAGGCTGTTCCAGAAAAAGGGGTTAGAAATCTACTGATAATAAATGAAGATTTATTGGTTTTGGTGTCATTTTCTCAGCTAATACAGGTTTGGAATACTAACTGGAATGGGTAAAAGGGAGGGGGGGAAATGTCCTGGTGCCATTTAATTAACTATCTGGCTAATATTTCTTCCATTTTATTCAAAAATCTGTAAGTTGTGACTGGCTTCAAACACTCTCTTGTACCACTCTGCCAAGAGTTAACAAAAGCACATGGAAATATAGAAATCCTTCTACACATCCATGTGTACCAGATAAAATTGTACCTTGAACTGGGGAGAAGGTTTGTTGTAATAAACCAGAATATAATAATTGTGTTTGGTAATTAAAAGGAAGTGATTAGAAGAAAATGAATGAAAGAAAGGAAAATGGAAATTTTATTTTCTAAGCATAGCAGGACTCTCTCTTGGTAAATGTTTGTGTGGGATAACTGAGTGCAAATGGGAGCAGTGCTTGCTTTTTAACTTAAAACATACTGGTGAGCCTGATGTAAATAACCTATTTTGCAAACCTATTCTGCAAGTAACACTGCAGAGGCATTTTTATTACTTGTTCTCTGTGTTTTGTTCCTCTAATTGACACTGCAAGCTTTGATCAAGATACAAGAGGTGCAAGGTTTAAAATTTCAACAGGAGTTTGAATCAGATTTGGTGATTAATGCCTTACAAGATTTTAATAAAAAAAAAAACCCCCAAACAAACAACAAAGCAACAAAACCCAACAAACTACAGAAGCAAGCAGTGTATTGCCTTCTTAGAGAGCTCATTTAAATAAACTTCCATATAATTTGTCCAAGTACCCTTGAGAGAACAAGAACAATATGATATGAGTCCTAAGTCTCTCTGGGATGCCCCAGAAGATTCAACTGGAAGTTTCTGTGTTTTGCTGGTGCCTCTCTTGGCTCCTGCCCTGGGCTCAGGGCTTCCCTTGGGAGTGCTGCCCTGTGGTGCTGCTGCAGGTCCCACACCCTTATGGATCTTGCACTTAGCTTTTGGGGAGCTGTGAGCATAAAAGAAAAATGCTGGGTTTGTCACTCAAGGTCAAAGCCCTGGCATCAGATGAAGAGTTCAGTTTTTAGCTTAAAATGCTGCAGACAGCATTTCATGGGCACAGAATATGTAAAGCTCAGCTTTTCTGTAAGGTCCTCTAAGGGTGAGGGGGGATAAATCTCAACCTGTCTGAGGCACAAATGCCACGTCAAGTGGACATGGAGACCAAGCTGGAAAGAGTTTACAAGGGAACTAATAGAAATCTAAAACTACTGAATCAATGTTATTGTAGCTTTCCCATCTTCTGGATCTCTTGCAGCCCCTCTGGTCAGGCTTCCAGCAGTAGCTCTGGGGTTGAGAGGTTAACAACTCATTTACATTGCAGTTTTCTTTTCATTTTTCATTTATAATTATCTCTACTCCTTTAAAATATGAAAGGCCCTTCCAAAACATATTGTACTTAGACGTTATTGCTGTGAAAGTTATTAAATCATAGATCTTTAAAAGTTAAATCCAAATATGCATTAATAGATTTGGTCCCTGCATGGCCACTCTTATGGAAGTGACTAGTATTGTAACAAGACAGCTCTGGGCCGCTGGCAGATGTTTCTTCCTATGGATTGAAATGCTCATTTGAATATCCATTTTAGAGGGTTTCTGTGGGAGAGATGGACATGGAAGGAAGAGCCAGGATGGTGGAGGAAGGGAGTGGGGCAGATGCAGCTGCAGTGTTGGTTGTGAGCTGCTGGGGCAGGACCTCAGTGTAAGAGCTGGGGAAGATTAGGGTGAGTAGATGAGATGGTGATGCCTTCCATGTAGGGCTAATAAAAGATAAGAAAAGAGCTCTATCCTGAGCTCTGGTTAGAGAGGTGTCGAGGAAGAAAGATAAATTGCCAGTAACTTGCAAGTCATAGGCCTAAAAGACTGAAATGCTGCTGGTGGTTTCAGGGGATGGAAGCTGAGGAGGGCAAAAGCCACATCTTTCCCAGCCATTCGATACTGTTTTTGTGTTCGTGCTCCTTTGTGAATTCCTTAAATTAGCAATTTCACTTTTCTGCAAGTCTACTGTACTTTGACTCTTAACTGAATTAAGTCCCATTATAAATGACATCTTTCCAACATTTCGAATACAGGTTAGTGCTCCCAAGAGGGGTGCTTTAATGAGGTTATTGGTATGACAGCTCAGCTTCAGGCAGCACATGTGCCACTTTGAAATGCCCTCTCTCCCCTCAAATATTACAGCAACTTCTGTGAGTGGATTTTACAACACCCCCTTCAGTGGAATTTTTGACCAGCATGTAATATTTCTGTTCTACTAATGCAGCTTGAGGTTTTGACAGTCCATGCTGTTTAGTTCTGCTTTCATTTCTGAAATGTTAATAGCAATGCATAGTCTGACAAGCTGAAGAAACAACAAGGTGTTAACTCTGGCAATTTCAAAGGATGCTTTATGGACTGAGCCCACAGACTTGCAGAAAGAACAGGCACATACCCTGCAGTGTTTACAGTGGAAATGCATGGGGCCTGTCTGTATTAAATCCATATCAGAACTTCTGAACAGATGGAAATTGTTTAATAAAAAAAAAAAAATGTGGCAGCTGGTAGGAACACAAGCGTTCCGATGGCGATGGGGCCGTGTAGGTGGGTGCAGTGATTTGCCTCTTCAGAGGAGCTGCCTGTGGTCTCCATCCAGGCTGCATATGGGATCTCAACAATGTTAAATCCTGCAGTTACAGTTTTCAGAGAGACTGACAAAAGCACAAAAGCTTGAACCACTATTTATCCATGTTATTCCATGAAGATCCTGGGCCAGCCTTAGGAAAGGAGGTGGTCAGCGCTGGGAGTAGTTCTGTTGTTGCTAACCTATGAAATTGGGAAATATCATTTTAAGCTCAAATGAGCAGTTAAAATGTATTTCTGCTGCCTTGGTGTTTTCCAGTTATTTTGTAGAGATGGGTAACTTTGTTCATTCCCTTCCTTCCAGGCTTTGAAAGGCAGTATTTAAAAGGTAAGACTTGGACATACAGAAAGGAGTCCTACTCAAATCTTACACGACCTCTGTAAATGTTGCCTTAAACACTGGCCTGGGTGAAAAGGCTTTTTCCCTTTTCATGGGTGTTCCATTTCCTTGTCTGCTTAGTTGTGGACTGTTGAGTTGCTTCTCACCTGGTATGTTATTCTACCCACCAGTGGGTGCTCTATCACCTCACTACCTGTTGAAAACAAACTTCATCGTGACTCATCTTAGTGAAATTAAACTTGGGGAGCTGCTGAGGAGCTGTGTATTTGAGCCCAGAAAACTTTCCCTTTTTGAAGTTAACTGTCTTAAAAGATTTTTTTTTTCTTTTTGGCTGCTTTAGAATCAGTGCACTATAAAGATCCTTTTTTTTTCTTTTTAGTATTTTATTGTAAGCTAAAATACCTTGGTACTAAAAAGTAAATAGGCTGGCTATATAAATCAATGCTTCATTGTATTTATTACGCTATTTACTGGGCCTCCAAGTATACTAAATTTTTATAAATGCAAAATCATTCAGCTGTATCCAAACTGCTTGAAAAGATGCTGATGAGAACATTTAAGGTTTTTGCAGGTTCTGATAATACTGTTTGCCACAAGTGTGCTTGTCCCAGTTTCCTTCTGCGCCTGAACTGGAAGTGCAATTTCTATGTAACTTTAATGACCAGTAAATAGGTTCACATATTCCACACATTTGGCTCCCTTGTCCATTAGTGCCATTTGTTCCCTGGTCATAATTTTGCCTTATTTGGCAAGAAGGTGTCCCACCTCCAAAAAAAACCCAACCCTACAACAGGAGAAACAAACCCGGCACGCAGGATGCATCGACAAAAGGAGACCAGATGCAGAAAGAAAGGCACACGGTACAGATTCTGGCTTCTCCCTTCAAAGATTCTACAAGAACAGAAAACACGCTGTGATTTATTCTTGTGGCAAAAAAAAAAAACCTCTGCAAATGGAACAAGAAGTACAGAAATCTCAATATGTTGTTGCTAATACAATTTACATTTAGAACAGTGTGTCCTCCTTCACCATTATACTCTGTTTAAACATAGCTAAATTAAACTAGTCTATAGGCAGAGCTTCTTGAACTGCAGACAGAACTTTCACTAAATGAACATCTAACACTTAATTTAATGGTAATTATACAGCTTCTAAAAAATATAATTCCCATGTATTATATTTATTCAGTAGTTATCTCCATGTATAATAATATCAAATTATTATGCTGTCTCTCAAAGTTACAAATCGTGTCATTTTTACACAGACCAGAAAATGACTTGCACTTAAAGATATGTTTATCTGTATATATAGGGTGGATTTTAAATCGAACAGTTCCAGACATAATTTTCCTAATATTGTTTAATCCATCTTTAATTAAAATGTTAATTGCTAATCCAGATATTACACATGGAAAAATCAACCTACAGTAAACTGTGCCTTATTAGCACAAGGACAAAAACTGTGCTATTACATGGCAACCTGCTCTCCAGAACTGCAGTGCAGCCCTTTCTTCTGTGATAACCAACTAAAAGCATATTGAATTATTGTAATATTTACTCCCCTAAAAAGGATATAAGGGGCAGGAGGGGAAAATAATTTAATGCTGGCTGAAAACTTCCTAGTTGGGTCAAAATAGGGCATGAAATAGTCTCTGAGGGGAGTTTTTTTTTTTTGCACAGAACGGGTTATGTTCCAGTGCTGCTGCTCCCGAAGTTGCCCCTGACAGTTCCTCAGCTAGAGAACACTGCTGAAATCATGTCTTCTGTGGAGTCCAGAACAAAACTCCCTCTGTGCCAGAGCAATGTTTTTCAGAAGTCAGACCCAGTCGCTCTTGTTTTCCAGCCAGGGGTTACAGAAGGTAAAGCTAGCGAGAGGAAGGTTGTGCTTGTCATGTAAAAAGCCCATTAAGGTCGCTAACTTGCCTTGGCTGCTCATCGTGGAGCTACAGTCTGTGTGCAGCTCGGTTTACTGAAGTGGACTGCTTGAATTCTATCTTTTTTTGGTAATATTTATTCCCTTCATGAAGTTCATCAAGAGGAGTTCCAGCATTTCCCACTTTGCAAACGATCCTGGGACTTTCTGTGCAGAGCTGCACGTGTAACCGCATCCAGCGAGTCTCTGGGGAGAGGCTTGAATTAAATGATCTCGTTAACAGAAGATAATTACAAGCACAGTGGCTGAAAATTCGTTATTCATGTAAAATATTGGGAAATACTTAATTGCTGAATGGAATGACACAGTGCTTTGTACCTCTGAAATCTGTTCCTTGGGATGTCTTGGCTTGTACGGATCTTTTTCATCTGCCATTAACGTCACTGGTAGGGACAATATTTAAGCAACACAACTTTTTGAGAGTAGCCAAGTTCAAAACAAACTCTTGAAATCACACGAGCTTTTTCAGTCAAAGCCACATATTAAAAGAGGGAAATAGACTTGCCTATAGAGTGCCATCTGTTGATTTTTATTTAATTAGAAAATGATTTTCATATTGTCTCACTGGTGTAAGTGACACCACTTTATACAAAGTGGATACTAATAGGCTTTTAAAAACATCCCCTTCTTCCTAAAATATGAAAGCAAAAAGATTCCTCCAAAATACCTGTGAAATATTAATGATCACTAAATAGTATTTAACAAAAGTAGTGTCTCTTGAGTCCAGAAATCTTAATTTGTTCCTATTTGGGGTTTGTCTGAATACCATGGGGAAGGCTTGAGATTTTGGGTTTTGAATGTGCTTTTCTCATAGTTTTTTTTAACCTGTTCATTTTCTTTTTTTCCCCCTCATCAAAGGAGGTCACCTCTTCACCTTTCTTTTAATCTTTCTTCTCTTTCATTCCCCTTATTCCACTGTTCTTTCCAACTTGTAAAAGTCACTTAATCTCTGTTTGAAACTGTACCTGATTTGCTCCAGCAGCACGGCTGCTTTCAGCGAGTTCATCCAAAGGGATCAAGAGGAAGATGCCTTTGCCATCTCCCCTGCACAGGCAGGATGCAGGAGCTACAAAAGACAGGTTATTTTAGGAATGTTATGGATTTGTGTGCATCACTTTGGCTTGGTTTACCTCGTCTTTGAGGCGTGTTTGAATATCTGCTATAGGTGCATGAATAACACTGCTATTTGTAACTTGCTTTTGGGCAAGAACACCGGCCACTGCCACCGGGAGAGGTCGCCTGCCTGCCTGCATGGAGACTCTGCTTGCTTCAGTTCCTCACAGGACCACAGTCAACCTAAAAGGAGTCCAAGCTCCAACACTTTGTCAAGGTGAGGTGGCAGCCCTGAGCTGTGTTAGTCGGGCAGAGCCCTCTCCAGACTCGCTTGTGCCAGCTGACCCATCCAGGCAAGCCCAGAGCCAGGCTCCTGGGGGAGCTCTCGTCTTTCCCGTTGCCAAGTCCTTAAACTGTCTCCAGTAAGAAATGGCAGTTGTGTTATTTGGCGAAAACCTGCTACCCCACCACCTGGTATCCTTGTTTCTGCAACCTGCTTGGGAAGTGATTTTCCTTGTGGTCTCCCAATGTCTGGTTCTACTTAACGCAGGCAAGTAGCAGGGGCTCGAGAGCCAGTTCTTGTGCCTCAGTTGTGTTAGTTCTTTCTGTTCTTAGCTAGAGCAGATGAAGAACGATTTGATTTTACTTTAGTAGGCAAGAACTAACAAAAACTACAGAGAAATCTGCCTTTGCAGCTCTCATCTCTGAGAGAATGGCCAGAGTGAGAAGGGTCAGAATTGACAACTAATATACACATAAAACTGATCTTCACAAGATACTTCTAAAGTCATTATTCAGTGAATAATCTTATGAATGAGGGGGCTATATAACAGTTGCAATCTCAAGAAGTTTTTCCCTTAATTCGCCTTTGCAAGCTGATTTTTCTTGAACCTGGAAAAATTGAATTTTTGCCTAAGTAGAGGACCAGTTACCAAAAAATGATGAAATGCATATTTGATGTATGTTGAGTCAGAGCTCATCTGGTGTAGGAAAAATGATGCACTTAGGAAGAGAGCATGCAGATAAATCAAAACCTCTCTTCAGAAGGTATCTGAACACCCACCCGGTGAATGTGAGGAACTACCAGGCTTCAAATGCCACTTATTAACTGGAGATGAAGTGGGAAGGGGGATGCAAAGGTGAACTGGTTGGAAAACAGTTTTGAGTAGGTGTTTAAAAAAACAAAAGGGTTCTGTTAGCATGACAGGAGGGAAGGCTGGCAGGTCTGGCTCGGGTGCTTGCAGTGGTAAAGTGGCCCGAAGAGTCCTTAAGTTTTGAAGAAAAAAAAAACAACAAAAAAAAATTGTTCTGGGGAAGAAAAGGACAAATGAGAAGTGGGAGATGGCCTTCATTTCTTGAGATCGTTCATTTTTTTCCCCCTTTGTTCTACTAAACAGATTCATTTTGGGCCTTTAAAGCTCTCACATTTATCTTGGAATAACTATCCCCAGAGCTTCAACCTTTTTCCTAAACTACCTTTTAAAAAAATTCTAACTGAAGGTTTAACAACCCCTCTCCTCCAATAAAGACTGTTCAATAAAATCATAACTGTGTATTCCTTGGCACAAATCCACAGATCTGATTCTGCATAGATGCGGGGCAAAGCTTGTTGAAAGACTAGGAGGACATCCACCAGATTTACTCTTAGGTGGTTTTTTTATTGCTTATTTTATCTCTGCCTGCTCCCCATTTTTTCCTTTCTGTGCTTTTGGTGCAGCAGAATGGTGTGACAGTGTTGGTGTTTCTGGTGTGTGAGCTCTCTATCCACATCATCTTGCCACACGTGTATTTTAAACCAGCTTTAAACATCAGCCTGTTTTACTACAACCCCTGCAGGTCTGTGCTGGGGAAGCTCTGTGTGACCAAACCCCCATGACTTCTTTACTGCCACACAGTTGCTCCTCAGCCAGCCTGCCCCTGGACTGGGTTGATGCCTCTCTTCTAGCCCATGTGCTTCTCCCTGGTTAGTGGTTTATTTCCCATGACTGTCTTTCATATCCTACTAGTTTTGTATTTAACATGCTACGCTTGTCATCATCAATTTAGAATTTCCTGCAAGTGAGCACAACTCTTGTTTTGTTCAGGCAACACCTTAAGACCTAAAACTGTGAGTGCAATTGTAGAGTTTTTTGGGGTTTTTTTTTGGTATATGTTTTTTGTTTTAAAAATACATCTAATAACCATGTTCACATTTCTTCAGTGGTATAGCAATAACTTCTAAGTGCCTTCCCACTGTGGTGATTTCTAGTTCACTCTCCAAAATCCAGCTTATTGAAAATGTCACTATTAATAGCCTTCTGGTGGTACAATAAAAGGTAATTCAATAGGATATCCCAGTTAAGCAGGGTACTTTGTTTACATTGGGTTTGTGCCCAGCAGCTGCTTATGCTGAAGTTCTACAAATAGTAGAGGAATTAATCAAGGTGTAACCATGGGGACAAGGCAAGTGTAGTCACCATGATGTGACCTGTAAAGATGAATTACGTAATTCATCTGCAATTTGCTATGATCATAGGTAATAAGCTCCTGATTTCTTGACTGCCTTGGTGCTACAGTAATGCTGTTGCAGTTGATGCTTCCCAGAAGTGTTGAAGAAAATGTTAAGACAGGGCTCTTTAAGAAAAAGATCTGTCCCTAAGGGGTGAAATTAGGTTGCAAATGTGTGTATATATATATATATGTGTGTGTGTGTGTGTGTGTGTGTGTGTGTGTATATATATATATATATATGTATGTATATATACTCACACACACAGCAGCACAACCATGTTTCTGGGTGCAAATTGCATGGTAACTTGTGTGTATTTTCAGAGTAAAAGGTGCAGAGAAAAACAACTGGTCAGTATTAGTGAGAATAAAGTCATTTAATTGGAATTTTTTCATTTTTATTTTTAGCTTGCAAGATAATTGCCTCATTATGGGTGGTAGATTCTGATTTGATTATATCAGTGTTTATCAGAATTACATGCAGTTCCCAGAAAGATGGAACTGGTCACAACAGGCCTTTGGGTGCTCAGAAATGGTTATTGAGAAAGGAATAGTTCAGATATAAAAAGATGGAGTATCTGGGAAAATGGGATTTGGGGGTGGGGGAGCAGGGACTGTTACTTTGTTATGCTAAATTAATAGTCCAATTCAGTTAACTCGGTGCTACATTTAAAGCTCATCAAAACACCCATGGGGATATATGAATTAGTTTGTTTGAATTGCATTATTTAATTTGATTGTTGAAATTGCCTTTCTACTTTTATAGGCAACCATTTTTTTAGATGAAAACATTTTGTAGTTTGGATTTGCTCGTTGTGTGTGCTCACTACTTTGGTTCTCCTCCAAAGATTTTTATTTGTTGTATTTATTTTTTTTTTCCCTATTTCCCCCCTCAGAAAAGCAGAGAGAATTAATGTGTTGGCAAAACAGAGCCCTGAGTTCAGAGAGAGCTGTGAATAATAAATGCAGCAGCTCTTGTGCTGCAACGGCACTAAAACATTAGCCAGCTTTTTATTAAAAATGCTGCATTTGTAATTATGCCCCCAAAAAAGAACAATTCAAGTGCAGAAATCTCTTAAAGTGGGATCTGCCAGTGTTTTCTCTGAGTGGACAGATGGGACCTGATCTGATGTGAACTGAGTTTTGCCCTGGTTCTAACTGCTCTGTGGATGTGCTGCTGGGTCTGGGTTTTATGCTCCTGGAGAAGAAGCAGTTCTGCTTTCAGCAGGGCTAGTTAAAAGATAACCATGCAGGCAAAAGCTTGTCCTCACTCCTACACCATGAGGTTGTGCAGTTCTTGCTACTAGTCTTCTTTTCAGTCTATAAAAGTATGCATGAGATGTGGCTAATAGTTGCTTTAACACGATTCTGGCAAAACCAGGCAAGAGTTTTTGGTTTGTGCAGCCTAAAAGAATTCTCCTGAACCATCCCCTCGAAGTCAATGGCAGCTTTGTCATTGACTTAAAGATTAAAGGGGTCAGGAAGGTGAATTGACTTAAATCAAAGTGATTTAGCTCTGATTTAAACCAACAAGCAGAAAACTTTGATTTAAATAATTGATTTTAATCTTAGGGTGAATTTATAGTGTTAGCTGTTTTCTTGAAGACAGATTCCTTCAGTCGTGTCAGTTGAAGTGTACTGATTTCTGACCAAAGAGAATTTAGCAGATATATATATTAGCAGATAAATATAAGCAGTGAAACACTCCTCTGTTCCCTGTTACATGGGTCTTTTCCTGACCAGGTCCAGATTCACTCTGAAATCTTTAACTCCTGTTTGAAATGTGTACAGGTGAGACTTAATTCAGCGTCTGTTAATTCTCCAGACATATATTAGCTTTTATATGCCTTTATTTTAAATCTGGATAGAATTTAGCTCAGATTCCATGCATTTTATCCACCATTTGGAGTGGATTTTTGCGGACACTAGAGGGAGCACTTATTGTTTCAGATCACCCTATCAAAGCAGGATGATCTAATCAGGCAACAATATATATTCATATATATGCGTGCTGTTAGTAGCCAAGTTGGTATATCTCAGGTCATTTGTCAAGGGCAAAACTTGCAAAAGATAAAGACTTTTTCCAGCCAATCCTGCTGCATGTTGGGTGTGAGGCATGTGCTGGAAACATCACCTGCTTTTCTGCTGAGTCCTTGCTTCCTTCAGGGCTGTGTCACAGGATCCCTCCCACCAGAGCATCCAGGCAATACAACAGGAACGAGGAGATTTTTATTGCATTAAATTCCTTAAGTTTTGGGTAAAAGAAATTAGGGAAAGTAGTGCAGTGCTCTTCACACTTCATCTTTCTTTCTCGATTAAGGAAATCTATTGTCTGACTAAAATGAGATTTGCTACTGACTAAAATGAGATTACCATCTAAAATACTTTTTTTGGGCAGGGATATGAAGCTGTTGATGCTGCATTAAATTGTACAAGGTGAATGAGATTAGAATGTTTGGTGATGAATAGAAATATTACTCTTTTCTGATACATAGGAAGAGTTGGAGCACTGGTAATATATGTGTGGGGGGGTCTTTTTTCTTTTGTGTTCATTTTTCTTTTTTCTTGTCTGTTTTCCTTTTTTTTTTCAGCCTGTAAACCAACTTGATTTTGAGTTCCTATAACTCTAGGTTGGTTTCATTAATGTTACATACATTCCCAGGCAATGTTTTGGTTATAATAAGAATATTTTTGTCTCTGATATAATTTTATTGGCTTGTGTTAAAATGCATTGATTTTTTTGGCTGAAATATTTGGGCTTCAGGGTAGATGCATTTGTTCTGGTTAGGAGTGCATTGGAGTCAGTAGAGCTCTTGTGTTTCAGCAAATACATTTCCATTTAAAATCAAATGCAACATCTGAAAAGATTAAATGGACATTAATTGTTCAGGCATCGTATTTTCAGACATGACATTCTTTCAAAGACCTAAAACATGATGGCACTAGAAGGGATGCTTTCTGATCTATTAATCTCATTTCTCTCTATTAATCTTTTTCAACATATGTAATTGTAAATCTTTAGTGTAATGTGGTGGTTGCCTTCCTCTCACATGTGATTATATTAGTGATTTCTGTCTTTCTGTCTTAACTCAGAGATAATAAGGTTGGCTGACTAATGCCTATTCAATTTCTTTTACCTCTGCAATGTAATTGAAGTGAGATGCGAAGGTAAATTCTTTAACCCATCATCAAACAAGAGCCTTCAAGTTTCTGGTCTGCAGCAGTGCTATCAACATCATCCATGATAGCAGGTAATCAGTTGCACCTATTGATTTGACACAGATTTCCATCACTTCTGCCAAGTGTGCTGTAACCCCTCCAAAACCTCTGCTGCTCGAAAGTTTATTGTTTTCTCTACTGTCTCCTTTTCTGCACTGAAAATGGGAACACTTCCCTACCCTGCATGGTGAAGAATAAGAAAATTTGGTGAAGTTTTAAAGCCTTCTGGCACTGTCAGTCTGAAGCTTTGTTATTAGTAGCACACAGTCAGGTTTGCTGGTGCCACTACTGGAAACAAATACCTCTTGCTTAAGAAACTCCCACCTCTGAACCAGAATCAAGACCCAGTATTGAAGCTCAGACCAATGACCACGTGGTGCTTTGCCAACAAATTACCCTTCCTTGTGCACAGCTCTGCAGGCTCTTTGCTGTGCTCTGTAGTGAACAGATGAAACGTGTTCATTGACTCATTTTCCCTTCCCAACTTGAAATCCATGGAGTATACTTGGACAGAGGAAATCTGCAGTTTTTTCGTGGGGTGCCTCCTTCTGCTGGGGATTTAATTTTTTTTTCTTTCTCCCCTTTTCCTGTTTTAATTCTCCACCAGTCATCTGCCATCAGGAAAAGTTGGTCTCACTCCTTTTTCTATGTGTGTCATGAGCTCAGACTTCTGACAGGTCTCTGTCGGAGATGAAATATCTGTGGAAATTATGGCTGTGATCATTTCAGAGGATCTTTGGCTGGGATTGGTGTCCATGGCAGCAGATGGAGCTCCAATGGACCTCGGCTCCATTGCCAGCACTCAAATTGCCTCACTGGCTGGGCAGTGCAGTTGCTGCTCTGCCTGGCAGTCTGGTCCTGGGTTCGTAAATAAAAAAGCTTTATTTGTCTTTTTTTTTTTGTGGTGGTGTTTTCCACAAATGCCATCCCAAGCTGTACCACAGATGGAGCAAGCAGGCTGTGGGGGAAACTGCTTATAAAGCCATTACTCCTGTAGAAGAAACCTACCTGTGATGTGGCTGTGGAGTGCTGTGCCCTGTGCTGTTTGGCCATGTTGGGGAGGGTGGAGAAGCCCTCCTCTTGCTCCCTCCTTCCTGCCAAGTATCCTCCCCTGATAAATCTGTGCCCAGAGGATGACAAGAATGACATGAGATTCAAAGATTGCTTAAAACATGAATCAGTAAACAAACCACAGGATGTTAAAGAAAACCTGTCTCTGTGAAGATGGAATACCTGGGAATAAGAAGTGCAACATATAACTTATGGAAATGCTGGTTTATATCTTTGTCTTTCATGTGAACTTCAATGTTTTCTCCACTTATTGGCTGTTAAGCCATTCCTGAATCTCAAGTATGAGGATAAAACTCAAATTCTGTTACTTCTGCCTTTAGTTCATATATGTTTAAGAATATTTTTTTAGGTGCTGGAAGAGCCTAGATACTTACAGATGTCCTATCAAATCTAATGTTTTTTACTCAAAGTTAAGCAATGGCAAAGAGACTTGTATGTGTTCTAAATCCAACAAATATGTCTATCAACAAATTAATGACATAAAAAAACCAAAAGCAATTCTGCTGCATTTAATATTCTGCAGCTGCAAGCCAGTGTATTATACACATTAATCAATTTGTCATAAATGAACCTCTATTTTGTATACAAGCAAATAAAATAGACATGTCCCAACATATTTTATTCATAAACCAATATGTAACAAACAAATGGACATAGATTTTAATCTCTCACTTTAAAAATAAAATATGCTTGCATCAAACTGCTTGTTATGAAGCTTGTATCAATCAATACATGATATGTGTATATATATATTAAATAAAATCTACTTCTCTGACATGTTTGGTACTTCATAATTACCTCAATTTAATGAAAAGTTCATAGTTTTAAGACAGTCCTGGAAGCAACTCAGATTTAATTAAAAGTTTTACCTTGGTTTTAAAAAGGTCATTTTAGCCAAGGGGAGATAATGTCCTTTTATAGTAACACATCTTGCTTCTGTTCCTAATTGATGTTATTTGCTGTCTGCAGAATAATTCAGGCTGCTGCTGAGAATGGTGAGAGGGAGAATATCAGTAGTGTTGTTACAATTATTTTAGAATATTATTTTTTTTTCTTCTTCAGTAACAGAATGTGAATTCTTTTTCTTTGTTAGCAAAATAACACATTTCTCTACCAATTTAGAGCACTGTTATGCATTTCTTTTTTTAAAGCACTATTTACCTACTAGGACAAAGCAGAAGTGACTGTCAGGATGTGTTTACCAAGGAGACAGCAGTGTGTGCTCTGGCCCAATAGAAAATGATATGTTGGAGCATGTACCTGTCCTTTAGCTTCCAAACCACTCCTGGCTTTGCTTATCTCCTCTGCCTTGGGTGGGGAAAGTGTCCTGTCTGTGGTGCTGAGCGTGGGGGATTTGCTCCAGCACTGGGGATGTATGGTTACAGCAGAAGGTGGCTTGGTGCCTTTGAAAAGCTGAAGATTTTATTAAGGATAAAAAAAGAACAAAACAATGAGATGTTCAAAGAGAACATGTAAAGCAAGAATTGAGCATCATTCAATAGCAAATAACAGCCAGTCTGTAAATCCAACAAGAAGTTTCTCCAAAAATAGCCCCTCTAATCCCAGTCTTTCTTTAGAAGACTGAAAACTGAAGGGATATCTGACAGGAGGTGAATCAAACCAAGGGGGAGACAAACAATAGGTTGATAAAAGCAATCAAGGGAACAGTAAGGAAAATGAGAAAAATAAGGGGCATATTTAGATGGCTTGATCCTAAGGCAATCTCTCTGTAAGAGTGGCCCTGCAATGGTGCTGTGCTGCCTGTTTAACTCGAGGGAGTCCCAGGGTTAAAATAACACCAACTTGAATGCAGGAGCAGATCCTGCTGATCACACTTCTCCACTAGGCTGACAAGGACAAAAAGGAGAACTTTTTGTCATGTTGTTTTTCCTTTGCCATGTGCACGGTGATACCCAGCCCAACTCTGAGGAATATTTCAGTAGAATTCAAGAAACTTCTGCATATTGCCTAATTTGTTTAATTTATTGACTCCACCTTGAGTACCTGTTGTGTTTAAGCCACTTCTTGGTCATAAAATGCTAAAAGAAGGTGATTTTAATATATTTTGTAGAAATGGGGTGACTACCTAGCTGCTGTTTTCATAAAACTGCAATTGTAAGGATCAAGTGCTGTGGTGACAGATGTACATGCAAGTTTGTTAAATGAGCAGAAGATGAATGTGCTGGGAGAGCTGGGACACCTTTTGTTAAGGCACTTAAATTTAAGAGACAGATTTACAAATACTCACTGTCAACTTGTTCTGAGCAGCAAAGATCTTGCCGAGCACTAAGAATTATTGAAAATCAATAAATTCTTAGTATGCAGAAGGTCAGATGTGTTTCTAAAATACTGAGATGTACAATTATAGTATTAGAGTGTATATGCACCTTGTTTAAAAGATGTCTTGCAGACAGATTATTATTCCCCTCAATTTATCAAGTTGTTAATTTGAAATCCTAAGGAAGCACACATCCATATGTATGCTGCTCTGGAAAGTGATGTTGCTTTTGGCATAACAACTATATTTAATGTTCTTCTGTTATGATGTAAAATGGCTTTCAGAGCCATTGTTATTGTCTATCCTGTTTTCCAAGTTATCTCCTTTGCTGTTATCTTGTGGAGTTTTACATTTCAACCATTTATATTTCTTATTGTTTCCCTAGACAGTATAATGCTCTGTCTTTACATCCCAAGCCAGCCTGTCTATTCCTGCATTAACCTAGATTACTTGATTTGCTGCCTGATTCACTTGATCTAGAGCCTGGATTTTCCAAAATCCACTCTAAAGCTTAGCATATGAATTCATGCTATGGACTGGAATAAGTAATTTGGTCATCAACATTGTAAAGTTCCTTTCACTTCCCACAAAGTCAGACAGGAGCTGCTCATAAGTCAGGAGGGTTGCTTTTTAACAAGCTGAGGGGGGTTTCTGGTTTTAAAATCCTGGTCCAGATTCTCTCTTTTGCCAGGCCAGTAGAGTTAGGCTGGCTGTCTTTTTGTCTGTCTCAGAAGGTTCTGCAGTATTGGGTGATGTGCTTTTTGATCCCAAATTTTCCACATATGTTGGACCCAGCTGCTGGCACAGTGTGCTAGAGATCCTGCTGACTCTTCTGTGTCAGCAGTGTTGTCATTCTGCCACTGCCCTGTCAAATTAATCTTAAATTCTCTATAATCAGTGTAATAATTGGGGGAAAAAAAGCTAATTTAAAAAGAAATCTTAGTTGAGCTAAGGGCTTTTCCCATTTTCCTCCAAGGTAGGAGCACAGTGGAAATGGTTGTGGAGTCTCCATCTCTGGAGACACTTAAGACCCACCTGGATCTGTTCCTGGGTGACTTGGTCTAGGTGATC
>JAOEGS010000574.1:126627-156233 GCA_025447755.1 Corythornis vintsioides | reverse complement strand
GAAATGCTTTCATTCCAAAGCTGGTATTGCCATGGTGTGATGGGTAACCTGTTGCTGATCTCAGTTAACCTTCCACCCCCAAATAAAAATGCAATAAGCAGGCATGAATCCCTATATATAATGTGCATGTTTATCTGAACAGTACATTTTGGCTGTTTGAACATAGCACCTGAGAGGCTGGGGGCTGGGCAGAGAGGATTTGTGTTTCTATGCAGTGGGTGGCAGAAGACCTTCTCTTTTCTTGGCAGTGAACAGCAAAATGACTTGAGGAGACAGAGGTTCCCTTGCTGCAATTCACGACCAACTAGAATTGAAGAAGAAAATCAGACCATGAGAGTGTGTTTAGAGGTGGTACAGGTGCCCAGAAGGGCTGTGATGTCCCTTAGAAACATTCAACCATATACTTGAGAAGCTCCAGCAGAGGCTGGTGTAACTCTGATTTTAATTCCTCTGAGCGAGGGAGTCGGATGAGGACCTTCAGTGGTCTGGTCCAACTTACAGTAGAGGATGACTTCCAAAACAGGAGGGTCCAAAACAGTAGTAGTTTTAAAATCTATTTTGAACTACCTTCCTAGTTAAGTACTTAAAGTACATCGAAAACCACAGGGGCTGTGTAAGAAACCTTTAAGACTTAGCTTAAAATTCACCAAACGAGGAGGCTCCTCGAAGGCAGTCTCAGAGCTAAGGCCAGATCCACACATATTTCCACTTAGCTGAAATCGTGGTTTATTTCAAAAAAGGTTTTTTGAAAGCGATGGTATTTGAGCAAACCATTATTGTGAGGCAGCACAAAATATCAAGAGTTCAAGAAGGAGGCACTATGTAAATTTGCAAAGGAAATTTTCAGCACATAAAAGGCTTTTCTTTAGTAAAAGCTACATTGTCTGTGAAAGTGTTTCCAACTCGTACAAGGACATGCGTAGGGTAGCTGATAACACACTGTTGGCATTGTAATGTAATGTCAACCTCAGAAGTGGGTTTTCACTGAAAGCTGACTTCTGGGTTGCAAAACCAGTTAAGATGGATATGATAAGCAGCTTAACAAAGCAAGCAAAGGCAAGTTTTGCTTTATATAGCAACATTGATCATACTTGGAAATTTTACAGAGAGCCCTGAGCCTCGCTGAGGGAAAACAACTGGAAAAGACAGATGGGAAAGGTTCAGCTTCAGCCTGGGCTGCTCAAAGATGGTGTTGATCCTCAGGTAAAGGCAGCCTTGGCTCTGGCTTGTCAGGGCTTTGAATGTGAAGTGGAGGAGGTGAGCTTATGCTCAGCCAAAAGGGACCCCACAGACCTTCTCTGCACTGGTGGTCACTTCCGTATTTATCTTGCTCTGTGAGGTGTGTTTTGTGGAGGAAAGCTTTTGAAGTGAAAGCATCTGTTCATGGGGCTGCATAGGGCAAAATAACCTCATCTGTTACACTGCTGGCCACACATGTAAATATATCAGTGAAACACCCCATCTAGAAGTTAGCCATGAGCAGAGGCACCATGGTTCTAGGTTGATTTTGAGGACAAATCTACACGGGATGTTGAAATCCCTGTGGAGATGCACTGACAAGAGTGATAAGCCAAGTTTCCAGTGGGTTTGTTCCTACTGTAATTACCAAAGACAAGAGTATGATAGGATGGAGGTAGCCCTGGAAGGAAGCAAGTGTCCTGTTGACACCAGAATTCAAGTCAAACTGTGTAGACACTGCCACCTTGGATCCCTCAAACACCCCCAGTCTATATTACTGGTGTAGAAAAGTATAGAAATAACATGGAAAAATACAGAAAAAATTGTTTGAGAAGGTAGGACTGGAAAAAATATAATGGGCAAAGATCTAGGTGATGTCTCTGATAAAGCACAATTTTTTTACTATTATTCTGGATTAATGAGCAATGGCCATACCCCAGCTGTGTGGAAGCTGCTGTTTCTCTGCTTTCCTTACTTTGGACCTTTAATCTCCTATGACCAGGTTTTCTTTTCTTTTTGACTGTGAATGTAATGGGAAGTTCACAAGTATGCCACTTTTCATTAAATTGCTATGTTCATCTAAAACATTAAAGAACTTCAAGTTTTCAGGTTTTGACAGCACTTTGGGTTAATTTTTGGCTTCAGCTAAATTGGTCCAGTCTTCCCAAGCTATGCTAATGCCAGTTTCTACACTTACTAAAAAAAAAATCTTTGTGAATCTTAAGGTGTCTATAGACTTTTCTATAAATGTAGCAAGGAAAATCAGACAGGTTGGGTACATCAAGGGAAAAAATCCTGGCTAAGCAGTCAACTTGCAATACAAATAAATACAAGTAAAGACTGTATAAATTAATTGCTGAAGTACCACAGTCTCCTTTTGGAAGGTGTAGAGAAATGTGAAGGACAAGAAAGACAGATAAGATTTTGGAAATAATGAAATGTAGGCAGTTAGTTTCTTTTCAGCTTCTGACATCTGCACTAATCCCAACCAAACCCCTGTTTGTTCAATATTCATGAATGAAAAGCCATTTTCTTTCTTGAGTCTGCTTCAAAGAAAGTGTTCCCAGTATTGAGGTCAGCCTTCAGAAGCTGAACATTTTGGATGAACAGGTGGGTTTGGAGAGATGGTAAAATAATAGAAAAATGAATAAATGTCAACCCCAAACATAAGTGAAATGGTTTCCATAGGAACACAGATGTGTGGCTCCTGTGCATGACAGATTTAGCAATTTGATTGCATGTTTGTTCTGACCTTACAATTGAAAAAGGCCGTTGGAGAATTCTACCATTTGAGGATCCTAACAAGAGAGCATTATGCTAATGGCTCCTGAAATATCCTAAACTCCTGTGTTAAAGTTCATAGCTGCAAATGGCTCACAAACAATCTGAAGCATAAATCATTAAATGACTGAGTTCTACTTTACCCTCTGCAAAGTACTCTAGTGACTGTTAGAACAAAGAAAACATGCACGGAAATGTTCTTTAATGCATGTCATGGTGATCTTGAAAGCCAAAGCAACTTTGAGCAGTGACTTTTACTCAGCAACTCCTGTGTTTTAATAGGTTGCCCTTGGGGTGACTGTACCCTAGTGCTCATTGTGCTGTAGCCCACCCTTGTGCTCACTGTATGGTAGCCCCCTGCACTTGCACTAAGCCCTCCTTGGGGTCTCCAGCCTCCTGTGCCTCTGAAACTCTTCTCCTTCCCAGGCATTAAAGAAACACAAAGTCTCTCCAGGCCAAAGCTACGTCTGGAGAGACCTTGGGAAATATAATTTATCAACAAGTTATCTGTAATCAATGTGGAGCATTTCAGCATCCAAGAACTTGGCTGTTGAGGCCGAGCTTTGTGGAGCTTGCGAGATGAGTCAAATCTGTGTGAAACTTTCTAATCAGCTGAAAGGTCAACCAGTCAATTTTAGTCACAACTGATTTGAACCTACTGAAATGTTCACCTTGATGAAAAAGCTTTCCTTGTTAACTCGTGGCTTTGCATTTTTATTCTTTTATATTTTCAAATGGGCAGATGCCAAAGTCACGACCTGAGCGGTGACCCCTCTGTTGTGACATCTTTCTGGTGGCATTTAAGTCCCTCGAAGACCTTGTGCCATGACTGCTTGCTGTGAAATTCTCTTACTTCTGCTGTAGTTCTAAGGTAGCTAAATTGGAACATAAATTGTCTCTAGTTAATTATTTCATTAAATGAGCAATGTGGGCTGCTAAGCATTATTATTCCCATTTTACAATTGAAGAAATGAAGTTAGTGATGTCTTAGTGCTGTGGCTGTGAGCATTTAGTTGCATATCTGGACTCTCATGAGCATCATAAATAAGACCAAAATCTGGCGTGTTTCAACTGTTCCAGTCACTGAAAACAGACTGATAATGAAGATAAATGTGTGCATATGTTATCCTTGTTCTGAGTGTACAATTGCTACTCGTTTCTGGGAGAATCAAAGGCTAGGGCTGAACTCTGGCTGCCCAGTGCTCCAGGATAATTAGCAAGCCTGAAAAATGAATCCTGAAACAGGCTCTAGTGATACTGCTGATCTCTTTGTTGGAGCAAACTCAGGTGCTCCAACAGAGATCTCTAGGCTTAGATCCTCTCTTTCATCTGGCACATGAGTTTTCTGGAAAGGAGAATGCACATTACAATGTAATGGTGTTTTTCAAGGATTTTGGTATGATCTTTTAAGTGGAAAATAATGTTTTATTGCAGATCACTACTTTTAGCAAGATAGATGTTACCTTTCAAAGCAGTGGGAGTACGTGACCTGACTGAGTGCATGTAAGGAGTTATTTACTTTCCCAGACATTTTCTTATTGACAGTATATGGGTTTTAGCACTCAGTTGATCAGAGATGTCTGAATGGACCATCAAGGACACTTCTCTCTCAGGTGAGTCTGTGACTGCTCTTGGAGCACTTGAGTTGTGAAAGAAAGCAGTGATTTCACCGGCGTTGTCATGGGAAGGCTCATTAAAATACTTTATTTTGGCTCATCAGATCACCTTGCAGTGCAGGACCAGAATGTAAATTACTGGTGCAAAATGAGACTGATGTCAGCATTTTAATTTTTATTTTTTTTTTTAATTATTTGGTATGCAGTGCTTTTCCAGATCCAAATTTTCTTCTAGACGTGCCAGGCTTAGGTGGAGTGGCACTGCCAAAATCCCTCCATGGGGTGTGCTTAATAATTTTCTCCTCTAGTGTGGAGAGAGTGAACACAAGGTGTCACAGAGATTCAAATGACTATTTTCTCTTTAGTGTCATTGTCCACTTAGCTGCTATTAGTATTCATTGCACCAGATGATTATGTTATTAAAATATTCAAGAAGTAGAGTGCTCACATAGAGCTTTTGGGCACAGACACCTCAGTGTTGTCATCAGCTGAGGGTTGTTTCTTTGTGACCTAGCAGCAGCACTGGGGCACTGGGAGGACCTCATAGGCAGATGTAAATGTTGATTGTGGAGAGCCAAGTTCCTCTGTGAGATGGGTTTGCAGGATCCTGTGGGAAGCCAAGGAAATCTGTTTCAAACACTGTGTCCTGCAGGGAGCTCTCTCCTGGGCACTCTGCAGAGCTTGGAGAAAATGCTGAACTTTTAAGTGCTCACCAGTGTGTGTCTCATCCAGCCCCAGGGAAATAAGGGCAAGTGTTTATGAAATACAGCCTTGCCATCAACTCTCAGGAGGGGAGGGAGGGAAATGGGATCCTGTGTCATGGCAATGTACTCGGGGTTGTAATAAAACAACTAAAGAAAGATGATTTGTGTCATAAGAATACAGAAGGTCAGGGCTGCCACACCTGCAGGAATCTTGTGGAATGAATCAGGAATATTGTTGTTAATTTATTAGCATGCCACTCCTTTAAAAACATTCCTGAAGAAAAATGGCCCTGTTTGGAAGACTTACAACTTTTCTGTGGTCAGTTTAATATGAATGTGGGATGTTTATTTCACATTATTGAAATGTTTGTGGTTTACTTCCAATTCACATTCACTCTGTCTTCTGCCTGTTAACACATGAGTTGCAAAATGGCATCTGAACATGTGATGTTTGGTTTGAATAGTGTCACGTTTGGTGACAGAAATCTGTCAGTACTTTGTGACCAGCATAAGATGCTTTTATTTCAGGGGAAGCTGATGTGAAAACAGAAGATCTCCTTGAACTGTTATTTCCAGGCTCAGAATAAAGCTGCAAGCTCCAACTTTCAGCCTGGAGTACAGAAGCAGGGAGCTAGAGGGAGCTGGGTCTGACCTGTGCTATTTAGTGATGTCAGTGCTGGGAGTAGAAGGAAGCTCCTGTGTTCTTACACCTTAGATGTGAGAGCCAAGACAGCTTCTCCAGTGTGAATCCTGCTGCTTCTTTCAGTTCCCCACATGTAAATGAAGTGTAGCTCAGGGAAGCTGCAGGGTTTCACTGAAGCAAAACAAGTGCTGCTTTTCCTGAAATCCTCAGAGTTCACACCTTTAGTATTTTCCATGTAGAAGGATTCCTTCCTTTGCAGATTCCCAAGTGGAAGTGATCACAGTCTGGTGCCCTCAGACCAGCTCTGCTGACCATGCTCAGGGTGGTTGTTAATTGCCACAGAAAAGAGTTTTTCTTACCATTTTTAGGCAGCCTTTCTCAAAACTCATCTTCCTTCCAAGTGCCTGTGCTGTGTAATCTTGGCTATTGTTCAGTATCAGATGGATCTGGGAAGAGGTGCTGGGTGATACCAAGGGTAGCTGCACCCTTGAACATCTGGGAGGCTTTGCTAGCTAAAATGTGCAGAGTCTGTGCTGTAGCAGCAGGATTTCTAATGCAGAGCAAAGCAAACTCAGGAGAGAAAAATATCAAAATTACCCAGCTTTGTACTTTCATCTTTGCATGATGTCATTAGCCTAAATAAGACAGCTCTGGTGAAGTGTATGCAGATCAATGGTGGGATTTCATTCTTTGGGTATTTGCTTCATCTAAAGCACCTATGGCCAAGCAAAACCACTTGACAATAGAAACATCTAAATGCACTAATTCTGTCCCCTACATACTGAGTTTAGAGACCAGTTTGGTCAAACTCCTTTGGAAAACTTCAGTGGCTTAAGGCAAAGGCAATTAGATGGGGAAAGGCAATTTCTAACTAAATATTTTTCACAGCCTCGTGCATTTGGAGTTTGGTATCCTGATGAAAATGGTCTTTCTGAGGAAGCTGAACCTCCTTTCACCCAGGGGACAGGAGGCAGAGAACAAGGTCATGGCTGGTTTGGATGACATGAAGCATTTTAGGATTGCCAGTGCCTCAGAGACTCTCTTGCCTCTTCCTCAGAGCTGTGCTTGCTTCACTGTCGAGCTTTGTATGAATAATGTTTGAGAGTATTGACATCTAAAGTGTAAGGGCTGTGATGTATGAAAGGCAGCATTTTTACAGACTCAGGAAGGTGTATCTTACTATTTAATCACAGCCTCAAAATCACAGACCCAAATGGGTGAGTTTGGCTTTTTCTGGGTTCCCCCCCCCCCGCCATTTTGCATACAATCCTGATAAATCTGAATTTATTCATAGGGTATTATATGAAGTTCTGGAAAAGGAGGCAAAGGGGATTGTTTTACAGCTCTAAGTGTTTAAAGAGCAGAAATTTGGCTTTCAGGATATCATCAATCAAAGGTTCAATTTGGAGTTGTTGATATCATCCAAGTGGAGGCTTGAAGATGAAATGAGAAGGTCAAGATTCCCCAGCTGTTTCTCTCCAGAGACCTTTTCTCTGTATATTTGTGGGTGTTTTTTTTTTGTGATTCAAAGATAGATGCCTGGATTCCAAAAACTGTTTAGTATGTAGCAACTGTGAATGATCTCAAGGGGAAGATTTCTGAAGCCCCCAGTGGGCACAGAGCAGCTGCACCCTTTAGGGACTTTCCTGAAGCTCATGAAGCAAATGGGAATGACTCTGCTCAGGTAACCTGCTGCCCTGGGCAGGTGCCTGGCTGTCAGCTGATGGGCTTTTTGGTTTTGTTTTCTTTTTATATCATGGCCAGAATAACACTTTTGAAGTCACCAGGACTCTGGTTTGAGCATATTTGAAATTGCAAATGTATGATCATTGTAAATATTTACAAGTCATGGAAAAATTTCCCCTATTCAAAGAGAGAGCAGGGCACAGATTTAAGCAAAAACAAACCACCTTTCTTCCCTCTGACATCTCTTCCAGGTGCATTGTCATGGTGCCATTCTTTACTCAAGTCCACATCCTGTTAAAAGGAATCTATTTTATCTGTTTCATTATATTCCTATTATTTTTACAATAGCTTTTATAGTTTTGCATCTCTTGGTGAGTGCTGCAGCAATGTGTTTTATCCTAACAGGGTGGCACTAAATTGGCCTGGCATAAACTAATGCCAAATTTACTGCCCTCTTATCCAAAGTACTGCATGTTCCCAGAGGCTTGGTTTGTACATGTGGAAAAAAAAAAAGTGGATGTTATGCTACAATCTCAACTGATATTTGGCTTGAAGTGTGCTCTTTTTGTCTCAACTGCTATCCCCTTCCTTTGGCAGTACAAAAGGCTGGTGATCTTTTCTCTGGTCTTTTCCCATAACGCTGGAGTGTAAAACTCTCTACCAGCTCGGGCACAAAGCAGCTGGCACTGAACAGAAAAGACACAAAAGATTGACCAGAATTCAAACTACCACAAAAATGACATGAAAATAATCTCCTATCAGAAGCATCTCAGAAGCGTCGTTTCTTTTGAACAATGAAAACGAGCATTTAAATTACATAACGGACCTGAACAAAACCCCAGAGCAGAAGAGGGAAATACAGAACACTTAGGTCAGCTGAGCTCCTCTGAGCTTTTCTTGTCTAAAAGGAAAGGCAATGGCAGATGAATGCACTCAAACATTGGAAAAATAAGAATGCTATCTGATATTGAATGCCTTTAACTGGAATATCTCCAGGTGCTTTTGTCTAAATAATCAGCACACATTGCAACTAATTTTAATATCCCATTAAAGGAGGCTTGATTACATCCCTTTGTAAGTGCTAGAAGCATGGTTCTGTCCTCATTTACCCAGGTTAGAAATAGGGTGAATCTAGGAATAAAACCAAGGTGTCAGAAGTAGAGCACTTGAACGTTTTCACTCGGCTGTGTGAAAACAGGAGAAATTAATTTTCTTTCCCTTCAAGTTCAAACATTGCAAAAATCACAGGCTGTCTGATCTTAGATTTATCTTGTCATTTCCCAACAGGGCTGGTTCCCTTCCTGGCAGGGGAGGGCTGGCAGTGGCTGCTCTTCTGCCCTTTCCTCCCTGGGGGGTGGTCATTATTTTGCAGAAGCTTAAATCTCCCAAAGAACAGTCCTACGTAAATTCACCTGTGTCTATAAATCAATGATCTTGAAAAATGGCCATCATCTGAGTACCTGGTACCTTAAAAAATCATTAAACCATATAACAGGAGAAAGGAAATAAGAGCAAAATGAATTAGAAGTGAGGAAACTAGGTGGTTTTTTTCCCCTCTGATTTTTTACCAGGTAAATGTAATGGGAGATCAATAATTCTGGCTGGGGTCAGCCTGGCTTTAGGAAGGTCAGCTGTGCAGTGCTCACCAGGGTCTTCTGCAGCATCTCAGCCATGACCATCAATACCCTTTGAATCCAGTAGCCCATCTGTTTGAAGCAAAAAAATGCCAATCATGCTGTCTTGTGCACTGATGTATGAGGAAATCAATAATAATGGAATTTAGTCATCAAGGCATGTTACAAGGTACTGTACAAACAGTAATTAACCTTTAAAAATAAGGATGAAAAAAAAAAAGTAATGTTGTTCCTGTTTCCCTGCTTGCAGAAACTGGAATATAGGTAGGTAAACAGGGCTGGGTGTTTCAAGGGTCCAGTTAAGATGGAGCAAGGACAAGTCCCCAGATCCTGAGGTGCAGTTCTGTCTGGAAGAAATCAGCTGAAATCACCTAAAATCATCTGTAAATGCATCTGATGGGTGAGAGCACATGGTTGCAGAGCCAGCCCTTTGGCTCTCCCGTTTGTCCCCTCCCAGCTCATAGCTACTGGGCTGTACTGGAGGCAATCCCCTTTAAAGAAGGTTTTGCTGGTCACAGGAGGGTTTTTTATGTTATTTTTATTTTATTTTGCATGTGTTATCACTATGGATTTGTGCTGGTGTCCTGTGCAAACCCATGGTGCTGTAAATCCTGAAGGAGAAGCTCTGTGTGCCCAGTTACAAGGAGTTTTTTCCAACTGTGGGTGCACCTCTGCGTGCCTGTGGCTGGAACTGTGTGAGCTCTCTCCTTTTTCCCTACTATATAAACTACTATATCCTTCTGACATATTATAGGCTCTTTCATTAGATTTAATTTCTACTCTTGTTTATTTTATTGCACTGACTGAAGAAAAATACGATACCACGCTTGTCATTGCCTTAAGGGTTCTTTTTTCTATATAAATATGATCTTTTTGATGATTCCGAGAAATCTGAGAAAAAAAAAATATTGATTTCTCTGTGTCAAAAGGCTCTTCTGTATCTCATAAATATTCTTTTTGTCAAGATTTAATAATTCGTTGTCCAAGCCAGTGCTTAAGTGGAATAGATTTATGTTAATACAAACTTTCTTTGGTATTAAGATGATCAATTTTTCAAGTGAGGAAAAAAGGGAAGGTGTCAGGAGCAACAAATGATCATATGTACTCTGGTTTACTTGTTACCTCGGGTTCAAACCAGATGTTTTTGAGGAAGAGTTCATTGGGTAGAGGTTAAAATGCAAGCAGGGAGAGAGGTGTTTTTTGCACAGCTACCTGTGGGGAAAATATTAATGCTCATCAAAGTCAACAGCTTTTGAATTAAAATGTTTGGAAGATAACCATCCAGACTTGTCTTGGGTAGCACCTGGGAATGTGAAAATTAGAATTGATATTCAGATTTCAATTAAGCCTGAAAAACAGTGAGTTTAAAAAGCAGTGGAACAGTTTTCCACGTTGCTTACTGGGCTTTTAGCCAGGCTGGAGCCACGCACTGGAGGCAGGGAGAAGCTTTCCATGGGCTTGGATAGGAGTCCCCTTAATGAGGCAAAAACATCCCTTCTCCCCAGTGAGGTAAGAGGAATTCGATTTTAAAGGGCTCGATGTATCAATGAAACCACAGTGATTCCAGTTAGAGTAGATGAAAATGAGAGGAGATACTCAATTTTACTAAGTGATAAAAGCCAGTTGAGGACTGAGGAGATAAAGACAACTGTCCAGTGTCAATCTTTTTGTGTGTGTTAAACACTTGATGACCACACACACATTTTAACTTGTATAGAACACCTCCGATTGGAAAAGTTAAAGGAAAAAAAAACAAGCTGGGTCTGTTGCCTGACTTCACTGACTTGCTTATTAATCTATTTTTTGCTTATGAGTATTCTCTCCAAACGTAGGCTGAGTTGTGTTGCTGACTTGCTAACCACCAGGAATACAATTTAGAAATAAATCAGTTCCTAATTGAATTACCTGGGCTTTGTTTTTAATTAGATGCCTCTACTAACTGAACAACAAATTATGTAAAATTGAGAATGGGAAACTGAATTTGCAGGATATTTTTATTTGTGGCTCTGGCGAGTCATTACATTGTGAAATCCTCCCTCATCCAGCAACTGAAGTGGGCAGGTAAACTGGAATGGAGACATTTATTTACATATTTTGTATTTTAATATGACTCAAAGTTTGACTTGCTGCCTGACAAAAATAAGAGGGTGATATTTCTTTGTGTAGCAAAGTTTCAGACCAGTGAGCCTTCTGGCAGGATGATCAAGGTTGAGTTTCAGCAATGGCTGTGCAGATTGCCAGATTATATTGTACATAATTAGCATATGTTGTTCAAAATTCCTCTTGGTTATACCAATGAGAAGCCAGGAGAGCTCTCCTGAGATCAGTGCATTTGCTCTGCTATTTACACTGCTGAAATCACAGTTTAGCTCATTCTGTGTTTTTATAATATGTTGTACACAACTGTGAATACATATTTGATTATAATAGAAATGTGATTAAATTTCAGCTTTGTTCACTTCACCTGCCTTTGCTCACTAGATCTCTACTGAGATTTATTCCATCGTTCAAAACTCTTCAACTGCTTCAGAGAGCTGCCAGAAAAATGAAAACCACAGACAACAAACAACCAAAATCCCTCTGCCAAGACCTCGATTCTTTATCCTCCTACAAACAGGGGTTTCATCTCTGCCACGGTGGCAAATCTGTCTGTGGGATATTTCCATTCTCTGTAATGGCCAAAACTGAGGCTCACAGCCAAACTAGAAGACACAGATAGATCTTCAAACACTAACTTGAAAATAGTGGGGGGCTTCTGTAAGAGAGAAGTATCACAGAGTGGGAGGGGTTGGAAGGGACCTCTGGACATTGAGTCCAACCCCCTGCCCAAGCAGGGTCCCCAGGGCAGGCCACACGGGAACAAGTCCAGGTGGGGCTGGAAAGTGTCCAGAGAAGGAGACTCCACAACCTCTCTGGGCAGCCTGGGCCAGGCTCTGTCACCCTCACAGGGAAGAAGTTTCTCCTTGTGTTGAGGTGGAACATTTTATGCTCAAGTTTATACTCATTCCTTGTCCTATTGCTGGGCACTACAGAGAAGAGATTGGCCCCTTCTATTTGACACCCACCCCTCAGGTATTTATAGACATTCATAAGGCCCACTCTGTCTTCTCAAGACTAGATGGCCCCAGTTCCCTCAGTCTTTTTTTTTTTTTTCATAGGGCAGATGCTCAAGTCCCTTAATCATCCTTGTAGCCTCTGGTGGACTCTCTCCAGTAGATCCCTGTCTCTCTTAAATTGGGAAGCCCAAAACTGGACAGAGTATTCCAGGTGTGGTCTCACTAAGGCAATGGGGAGAGGAGAACCTCCCTAGACAAGTATAATTTTCTGTATTTCATGTGCAGAGGCTTGTTTTCCAAGAGGAAATAATAAAATTATTCTGATAATTTAGCCTTTAGCCATCTTAAGGTCTCTCAAAGAGGCTTTTGGGAGCCTCTGTGGTGGCACTGGAATGACCTGGGGACATTCACAAGGGCTGCCTGGTGTGAATCTGTGTCATCCTTAGTGACGCCCTCTGCAATCCCAATCAAAACTCTAAAATGAGAAATCTTTGCCAGCTGTAGTGTCCTGTCTTTATACAGGAGAGGCAAACTCTCTGGGTAAAGCAGCACTGTTGCTTTAAAGCCTGTTGTCATAGGCTGGAGTTCTCTTGCTGCAATTTTCCCTTTACTGCCATCCAGTTTTATGCAGTGAGCCTGTGTTTATTCATCTTCTCTCCCTGCTTGAAGCAGAAAAACAGAAGATACCTATTCTGAAAAGCAAGGGCAGATATGGTCATGGAACTTGCTTCTCTTTAGTGGCCTGAATTTTTGTGTCATAGTTTTCTTTTTTTGTTGTTGTTGTTGGAAGCAGCATGCCAGCCCCTGACTGGATCAATAAAAATTGATTTTTGAATAGTGAGTAGAAGCAAACAATTGCATAAAAGGGGAAATAATCTTATGCTGAAAGCAATTGGATAATACACATTTTACCAGTCACTGATGGGACCATTGAAATAAAAAGTAAAGCAGGGCATTTATGACCTGGGGGGGAAAAAAAAAAAAGTTAAATGAGGTTTTAATTCTGATTTGTGATATTTTTATGACTGATATAGAACAAAGTGTCTAATTTTATTCTAAGCAGGGTGGTTCTGGGGTTTGGCTGGTTTGTTGTATTTTTTTTTTTTTTCATCTTTGCTGGCTTATTTCTGTTTAGTTGAGAGAAAAGTGTGCTAAGTAGACCCAGAAGGGCTTTCAAAGGATAAATTGCTATTGCTTTTGGTTGTACAAAAAGGTTAATTATGGAGGTTGGGAAAATGTTGCTGCTTTAATGATAAGGGACTAATATACAGAACTGACTGAGCTAGTTTTCAGGGTCATCTTAATTTTAAAATAAATGACAAAACATCAGGCTCCTTGATCATTCTAAGCATTAAAAATGAAAGGTCTGCCATGCATGAGAAATACCTAATGACCAGAAAATCTGGGATAGGTAACAGAGAAGGAGATCAACCAAAACATAATTCATTAGAATTTCTATGTAACTCAGTCTTCCTAAAAACTAATTAAAAAATGTACAAAACTCAAGTAGTAGAATTTTTGCCAGAGTTTATAGACTGTTACATAAACCAGAATTTGTAATAAATTAAAATCTTAGTTTTCATTCTTCATGGATCTTATTCTGCCATTCAAGTCAATTTAGCAATGCAGGATTTCCAAGTGGAAGAATATTTGGATTTTATCATTGACATACTAAAGTTGACACTGTCACCATTTTTGCTTTAATTCTGGATTCTCAATACAAGTTTACAAGTAGAATATTTCTTTACCCCCATTTTTGCACTAAGTGACTGAAAAAAAAAAGATCTATTCAAGGTTTGTGCAACATTTCTTTGGCAGGAATATGAAGACCTGTAAATGACAGTATTTACTGGAAAATACAAGAAAGACAAATTAGAGAATGATTGCTTAAGAGCATCATCCTTGAGAAGTGTGGAGACCAATGGTGGGTAAGCCTTGCTAAGTACCAGAAATTCACATTCTGCTTAAATAAGTGTTCTTAGATGAATTCATTGTGTCCAAGGAAAATTGCTGCAGGTCAGTGGCCCTCTAAGAAATCTCCCTTCAACCAGCTGTCTTCTGGGATTGTCTCAGCCAGGTGCCCTTGAGGCTTCTCTCAGTGAGCACAATTCCATGGGGGTGGTTGGGATCTGGGGCTCTTCTGCCTCAGGAAGGGTTGGGGCTCTGCTGCTGAGCCAGTCCTGGCAGAATTTCACAAGCAGAGGGAAGTCCTCTAGGGCTTAGATGCAATTTACTTTTTAATACCTGTGATTTTAAATCATCTGAGTAATTTTTGAGGGCCAAGCTGCTGCAGCCCTCAAAAATTACTCAAAAAATCTACAAGGAGTTTTGAGTTTTCCTTTTCCACGCTGTCTTTGGAGTTGCAAGGGTTTGCAGAGAATTTTGAAGAGAGAGGTGTTTTAGTTCTGTTCCACCCTACACTTTATGGAGTTGAATGAATTGAAAAGCAGCCTCCATCTGCCTGCGATGCAAACAGAATATCTGTAGGAAATAACCAAGCAACAGTCTTGTCAGTATTCCCAAGACACTTAATTTGGGTTTAATTCTTCAAATTTTAATACCCCAGTACTTAAAAATTTTATAATACTAGCCTGTTGCTTTCCTTATTTTTGCAGTCAATGAAAAAATATATTCAAGTATTGCAGAACTGCTCCTACGTTAGAAAACAGCCAAGGTAGCTGTTTGGAACTTATTGCATTTATTTATAATTCATAAAATTAATGAGTTTTCTCAAAAAGTTAATATCTCAAGATACTTGGAATGAAAACAGTTATTAGAAACGTTATTAACATCAAAATGAAGAAAGATTTTGCTTTCCATATTAATTTTTTGTGCATATCTTTTGCAGTTTAAAAATATGTTTGTCTTGCAAATCGTGAGGACGCAGGAACAATAGTTGTGGAAGTTCAGTGGTACTGGGGGCTGTGGTGAAATATGGGAACTCAGCAAAGCATTACCTATGTGAATTATTAATATTTGCCTATTTAACTTCCCTTTGTTCCAGTATTACTACTTTAATATCAGTGAAAAAAGAGGTATTTTTCAAGTGCTTCTTACCCAAATTACATAAAACATTGGCCACCATCACCTATAACTAAAAAGCAAAACTGTTGCTCGTTCCAAAGAGTCATTACTGAGATCTTGGCAGAGCCAAAAGGCTGGGATGCTGTAGAGTTAAAAGTATACTGTTGGTAAAATAAGTGGGAAAGCTGGTCAGAGAAGCTGATGGTCATAGGGATGAAACCAGGAGCTGTAGCTGCAGGAAAGGATTGGTCCAGGGATAAAAAGGGCTATTGCAAACTAAAGCAGGTGGCATTGCAGACTAAGGCAACTGAAAGCAAACCAAAGACCTGAAGGAGATAAACATTTAGTAGGAAAACACTGACATGAGCAATGGGTTTAGGAGTTTGTGAGTTTGTGGTTTATCCAAAAGAATATTGGATGTTGTGAGTGTAGAAAATGAGAACTGTGGATATTGAGAGTCTGGAAAATGATGGTGATGAAAGAATGAAAGGAGGGGTTGGGAGGAAGAAAAGTGTGAGTGTGTTTGCAGTGATTAGCTGAAGTTAATGCATTGGTGAAGACTCCCCAGTGCTTGAGGTTTTCTTGGTGGGATAAAGAAATATGTCTGTAGTGGATATAGAACCACTGTGGCTTTTACCACAATACCTCCCCCACTACACTGAAAATAAAGCAGTTGGCTTTGTATAGCCTAAAACATGTATTTCTGTTATGACAAATAGCTCCACTTGCTTTTGTTTTACATAAATACGGGAAATAAATGTTTTTATTGACTCTACTTATTCCTGACTAGCATATGTTAGCTTACAACATAAGCAGCATGTATAGATTGAAGTTAACCAGTACTTAAGTGTAATTCCTGTTGTGCATTTAACTACTAACTTTGTGCAAGTAAAACCATTGAGTTGCTTAAATAATGACTTATTTGTTTATATAGAAAATCAATTAGCATGGCCCCCATGGTTTCCTCACTGTTTCTCTTCAAGGATTCTCAGCAGGGGAGGTACCAACACAGTGGGTTTTTGGCTCCCACCAAGTCCCACGTTTCACAGGGGGCTCTCCTGAGGCAGCAGGGATGTGCCAAGTGAGTGTGTCAGAGCAGGGAAGAAGCTGGAGAATGAGACTTCAGGGTCTTTCTGCTTGCTAAAAAATTAATTTAATAAATACCAGCCTCAGGTATTGATGGGGAAGATAATGGGAAGTGAAACATTGTTTTACTGGGATAATTGGTGGCTCAAAGGCTGAGCTCCAGCTGGTGCTGCATGGGCACTTTAAACTGGTTTTTAAAAATGTTTTGTTTTGTTTTGTTTTTCTCCTTTTGTTAAGAGATGGATGCCCTTTAAGACATGAAACTGTGTGTGTGCCAGGAGGAATGTGCTGGAACAGCAGTGTATATGTGCAGGGATGGAGGGGAGAGGTGCTGAGCACATCTCTCTCATATGCTGCCAATTCAGCTGGTTCTGGGCCATGGTAGTTCCAGGTCTGGGTCTCCTCGGAGCAGGAGCAGCCAAGAGCCAGGGTTTCCAAGCTGTGTGCTGGGTGTTTCTGCTTTTGAAGCAGGAATATCTCCTCTCAGGAGGCTCCCTTGAAGCCTCCAGCAGTTTTTGCACTGGTGACTATGCCTGAATTGTCCCAGCTTTACAAAGCAGCCTGTACAGGCTTGTCACCCTGAGAGAAATCAGTCTTTTTTTTTCTTCACAGAAAGTCAATTATTCTCCCATTTATCTGCCTGCACATGGTTATTAATAGAAATCCTTCCAGCCCAGGAGAGCAGAGAGCAAAATGCAGGTGATGGGTGACCATTCCCACACCTTTCTGCTGGTGTTCACATATGGAACTGGTACCAGCAAGCACCAAGATAGCACTGGGCAGTGGGGCTGCTGCTAGCAACACCTGCTTGGAGCTTCTGAATCCTGAATGAAAATCAAATGTCAGTGACAGCACAATCAGAGGTGCTGTTAGGAATGTTGTATTGATACAGCAGGAGTTGGGTAAATAAAAAAAGCAGCACCAAGGGCAGCCTTTGTCTGGCACAATGAACCCTCTTGGTTATGTCACTTTCAGTAGACATTCTAGAATACTTCGTTTTTATTTCTAGATTTCCCTAAGCAATTGCTGCATGTAATAAAGGAACTTTGTAACAAAAAACCCCCCAGCAATACCTGATCTTCTAAATTCTTTTTAGTTTTAATCATTGGTATCATGGAGCTTCCTAAAGACCAGGAGATGTTTTGACAGTTCTGTGTAGTTTATTTGAGTTTAATTCTTTATTATAGAAATGGAGAGAGAACATTTATTTTTAAGGTGGCAGCTATTGAAACAATCTGCTTTAGATGGTTTCTAGTAAGTTTGATGGCTTGGAAGGAAGCTGAAAAATAAAGAGTATTTAAACCTGGTTGGAAATACTCCACCTCCCAGCGAATATTGATTGATTTAAACAACTGTGCACAATTTAGAAACGAAAAATTTTCAAAGGCAAAAAGGTGATTATTCATAGAAAGGATGTCATAAGTCATTTCACAGTTTATTAACCCATGCTGCTCAGCTGAGGCAAAGCAGAGGAAATATCAGGTCCCCACTGAATAGAGTTTGATCATTGTGTTGGGTGTTGATCTGAAACAGTGCCATTCAGCAAACGGGTTCTAAGGCTTTTGTGGCAGATCTGGGGAGTAAATATTCCTAGTGGACTGTAAAAGCCAAGACCATCAGCATCTCCCATGGCCTCAGTCAGTCACAACCCCCTGAGACAGACTGGAACTGGCCTTGTGTGAGGCAGGCTCATTGAGTTTATCGTGGAGTGGATTTCATCCTCTGCAAGAAGAGGGTGGTGGGGCAAACACAGCCTTGTTCTGCTCCTTCCTAACTGCAAGGGAGGGAGTGTTGGGGAGGAAATGAGGACAGCCTCTGGCTCTTGGTAGAGGAGGAGATGCTGTGACTGTTTTAGGAGACATCATCAGCCTGAAATCCAATTAATTATTTATATTGTTACAAGACTCAACACATCCTTTCAGGTGTTACATCTGTGCCCAGGGTGTCAACAATGTGATTATTTTTCTACTTCTGCCAATTTTCACCTCTCCGGCTCCATGAGAGCCTGCCATGTACAAAAGGCAGCCAGAGTGAGGCTTGATTTTGCAGTCTGCCCCTGATGGGAATACGTGCACAGTGCCCATTAAAGTGAAGGATTTCAGAGTAGGAGCACTGCTCTGCTTGGATACGGGTGGAAAAACTGGAGCTTAATATTATTTAAGAACAGCAACTGTGATGCTGGTGTCTGGCTGCAAAAAGTGCTGATGGTATCTTCCCGTGCATGGATTTTTAACATACACAGTAATACATGTGTAAAACACAGTTAAAAATAGTGCTGGATTACCACTGAAAGCAAGTGCCATCATTATGGAGCACAGAATCTCTCTAGGAATAATTCAGATTCATAGAAGTCCCAGAAGACAAATTAAATGGGTTACATCACTAGTTTTTGCTAAGTGATAGAAATGGTGGGGTTGTAAATGGCTGAAGAAGGTGGAAAAAAAACCCAAAATAAATGTTTTGTGTATTTGAAAGGGAGAGCTTGGAATATGTGTTCAGATTCAGAATGGATCTATCATTTTGAGTACAAGACTGAGGGAAGCTGATGGGATGGGGTAGAGGAAAAAAAAATAGGGACAGCCCTTTTTGGAGTACTCTGTAAGAAGGTGGTTTTTTTTCTTTGGTGGTGTTTATTACAGAAAAGAGAGGTTATGCTCATCAATGAGCACTGAAAATACTCAAGCACACAATGAAAATACCCAGTTGTGTGTTACCTGCCTCTATGCCAAACAGGAGATAGACCTGTGAGGCCTGCTGGCAAAAGGCTGACACATTTCCATTTAATGGAAATTAAATGATGTCACATGTAAGAACTTGGGTGCAGTTGGCCAAGAAAGGTAGAAGCACTAAAAGAGTATTTCTCATTAAAGGCAATAGATCACCATGGCCAGAAGTATTTAGAGGGGAGAGCAGTGCCTCAGCTGGTTGGATGGCATCCCTGGTGAACAATAACTGAGTAATGGCAAAATGAACCCAAGGAGAATTTTGTAAGTGTTCCCAGTTAATTAAGATATTACCAGTTCAGCAAAAATAATCAAAACATTAAAAAAAAATGGAATGAAAGCAGATGCAGTTAGTGTGTCTTAATGGATTTGTTCTTTGATCATTTATCTCCTGGGCAGCACTGCCTTCAAACAGGATAAAAAGGGAAGAGCTGTGGAGTGTAACTGGAATAAGGGTGGTTGTGCCCACTCCAGGAGAGGTGCAGCACTGATGCCCTTGATCACCACTCACCCCTACACTCTGACACTTGAACCAAAAGCAACTGCAATTACAAAATGAATCCAGGTGCCTGTTGGTGTCAAGGGAAAGAAAAAGATGTTGTATTTTCAAAATATCTGTAAACTTTAATTTGACACATTGGCAGCAGGTGGAAAGATTTGCTACTTGAGTTGTAGGAAGAAAAATCTTATTTCTATTAGCTCTCTTACCTTTCAGATGCTTTTAGCAAGGTTGAAATGCATAGCTCAAAGGGAAAATATTCTCCCTGCAGCTCAGAAAAAAAGACATTAGGCCTGTTCCTCTTTCATCCTGCTGCAATTAGAATACAACTGTAAACCATGGAGTTCAAATACTGTTTATGAACTCAAAGGTCTGTGTAAAATTTTAAAAATTAAAATCCCTTTAGGAAAGAGTGACCTTGCAGAGCTGAAACTGCCTGTACAATTCTGAAGGCTGAATTAGTCAGGAATAGCAATAAACTAAAAAACTCAGTTAAAGGGGAAAAGTTACAAGCTGTTCCTCCCCATCTGTACAAAGGGCTTGAAGGAAAAGGTGGCTTCTCACTGAACTATCTGCAGACATTGTTTCTGCCAGTTTGCTGCTGGTTGTGTTTGGGATCAGGTACCAGCAGCTTCAACCCAGTAGCTTGGCTGGGGTTGATGAGCTGAAGTAGCTGCTGCCACTGCCAATGATGCTCTCAGTGGGATGGGGAATGACAAAGGGGAAGAGGAGCTTACACAACAGAGACATTTATTGCAAACTCTATGTCAAAAGAGAGTTAGAGAAGTGGATCCATCCTTTTGAGCACCAGAGAAGTGCTGGTGTTGGGGTTTGTTGGTGTTTAGTTATGGTTTGGGGTTTTTTTCCTGTATATAATTCAAGTTGAATAATAAAGGGGAGCTGAATGATCCAAGGGCTGGAGCACCTCTCTGTGGGGACAGGCTGAGGCAGTCTGGAGAAGAGAAAGCTCCAGGGAGACCTTCTGGCAGCCTTTCAGTAATTAGAGGGGGCCTAAAAAAGAGGGGGGAGGACATTTTAGCAGGGCCTGTTGCAACAGGACAAGGGGCTTTAAAGTAAAAGAAGGGGAATTTTGACTCGATCCGAGGCAGCTGTTTTCTTGCTATGAAGAAAGAGCAGGTTGCCCAGAGAGCTGGTCAGTGTTCTGTCCCTGGAAACATGCAAGTTGAGGTTGGCTGGGGCTCTGAGCAACCTGCTCTAGTTGCAGATGTCCCCGCTCAGTGCAGAGGGGTCGGACTGTGTGACCTTTAATGGTCCCTTCCCACCTGAAGCATCTCTGACTCTGTGAATGCAGAGTCTTGCAAACTCAGCTCTCCCACAGAGCTAAGGTACCGTTAAACCTACTTTTCAGTGTGTAGCAGACCTTGCACTGTTTGTAGTAATAGGCTTGTTGTCTTATCTCAGCTGGTGGTGGCCTGCTGCAGTGAGAAAGGGCTCGCTCTGCTCTTTCTTCTCTACCTTTGGGTCAAAGGTGATGCTCCTGAGGAAGTTTTTGGTGGCAGTAGAGAAGTTCCCTGTGGCCTCTGCTTGTCAAACATTATCTATGTTCTACTAGATGGTAAATAAGAGATGCTATGGGAGGAAAACCATCACGAGAGAGATCCTGGGCAAAGTACCACGCAGCAAAATGGTCTGTAAATGAACATGCTGGTTAACTCAAATTCCAGCAGAAGCAAGGAAGCTTCTAGAGGCCATTATGGGGCACTTAGGGGTTTTTACAGCAGGCTGAACTTTCTGCCAGTTAATTTTTATGTTGTTTTTAAACTTGATCATCTTCACTGCTGTTGTCCAAATGCCATTAATTTAAAGGGCTGTCAATCAAAGCTGATTATTGGTATGCAGGAGCCGTGGTGTGCTGCCTATAGAGCAGAATTCATTGATGGCTGGAATGCTTTAGTCCATTTTGCTGGATGTTGACAGGATGGAGATCAAATATGACAGTGGCTGTATCAAAATGATGAAGAATCTCACCAAGTGCACAATAGTATCTTGAAGTTGGATTTTAAAAATTGCATTATTTAATGTCTAGCCATTAAAAACCAACCCTTCCTAAAGACTAGGCAGGAGTGACATGATGTAGTCGACCTCTGAAGTTTTTCTTTCAGATACAAACCAGAAATTGCAAATAGTTTAAATCTGAAATGGACAGAATTGTTGTTCCAGTGCTGCAAAAATACCAAATAAATACCTTTAAGAATGAGCATTGATATAACTAAGGAATAAAATGTTCTGGAGAAAATGCCAAGTATAAGATTATTCAACTAGTTGAAAACTTTGATTTGTTTGATTTGAGGAATGGCTGAGCCGTGTTGGTTGCAAGTTGAGTTTGTTGGCTTTCTGCTCTTTGTTATAGGTAGTGTCAGATTTGTACCTAAAACAGAGCAAGAGACAGCAATAAAACTCTGGTTCAACCAGCAAAAAACTCTCAATAGTGTACAAAATGTCACTTAGGAAACTCTTTGATGTTTGTGGAAACAGGGTATTAACTTTATTTGTCAGTTCTTTCCATTTGCATTTCTCTGCTCTTTGCTTCCTGAGGAAATCTTTTTCCATTTAATTAGAAAGAAAAGCTAAGATACATACTTGTTAACAGGCTTAATTTGCAGTGCTATGCCAAAGGTTCTTTGCACATCTGTGGGGAGTGTGGGAAGAGAAGAGAGTTTTGTATTGTTCCTACTGAGCCCTTTACAGAGGTGGTTATTGCCTGGATCCCCTGGCTCCATTAGAGCTGCTGTTGACTTCCCTGTGTTTTGCTCTTAATAAGATTTTTAAAAGACATTCTCAGCTGCCTCACCACCTCACATACTCACAGATGTGTAACAACACCAATCCTGGGTGTAGCAGACTGAAGATGATGATCATCCATTGCCTTTGTTAACAATTTCTAGAACCATGTTAAAAAAAAATGAAATATCATAAGGCATTAACTTTTGCTGTACACAAAATTACATATAATAGGAGTGTTCTAATTTGCAACTTTACAAACTTTCCATATGGAGTTTCTATACCAATTTATACCATGTTTGCAGCATGGTTTTTCATACAAAATAACTTCTTTTTTTTTTTTGACAGTTCACACATCCTATTAAAAAGTAATTTCTCTTTTATACAGATAGGTTGTTTACCAATATTTTGCAAATCATGGTAAAAAACCCCAACAATCCATCCGTCAAGAAGGATTAGAGAAGCTAGAGATTAACACTGACAGAGGCAAAATTGATTTGTCCTTTAAAAAGTATTTATGAACCAAATGGAGTCCTGGACTTGGGTCAGCTTGTTCATTAGTTCTCCAAAAATTACCAACTCATTGACCCGAGGTAGTACATGAATATCCATGGGCAGATTCCATGTTGTGATATATGTGCAGAGAGCCTCTGCCTGAGAAAGCTGCCCCATGTAATTCACAGTATTCCACCTCAGGAAGGATTTGGATTTGAAATGATACTTGTTAAGTGGTTTATTTGGCATTTACAAAATGATAAGACATGAGGACAGGCCCGTTCTGACATAAATTACCTAGATGCACTTAATATTTTATTTTGTTTAATGTTAATTTACACACATTTTGAAGATTTAGGGCTTGTTCAGAATTGGAACAAAACCAAGACTTCAAGTATCATAGAGGGTATTAGTTCTGTGCTTCATATCTGAGCAGAAATTATAGTGTGCTGAATTGAAATGATGCCATGGCCCACCTCCCCCACCCCAACCAAGCAAGTTAAAAGAACGCTTTCACCAGTACATATTTGTATCAGTTTACTGACTGTGCTGTGTAAATAGAGGTTTTCTGATCAAGAAGAAGAAAAACCACTGGTCACATCTGATCTGCATCTACCCTCACTGTAGCATTTAGACTGAAGTGCTACTTAATTGAAAAAGCAAAAGCAGCAGAGATTGCACATCTAACAGCATTTCAGAACCTTCTTTTATTTGGAGAGAATCAGTTGTCTTTTTTATCAGTCAATAAATGGTCATAATTCCTACTATCCTTCTACCTCCTACTGTCACAAATTAACCACGATTTCCATGTGAGCTACACACGATGATTCATTAAAGTGCCACTGTTTGCTATTCTGTGTAACATGCACACACTGTACTTATCAAACACAGAAGCCAAAATGAATTTATAAGAGCACCCAGTGGTAATTTTGTACATAAGGACAAATGGATCCACTCCATCTAGAGAAAGATGACCTTCTGCAGCACCAAATGAATTATCAAATCATTTCTTGCTACTCCAAGTGTAGAGCTCATATTCTTAGAGCACCCATAAAAGTCATAGTTGCTGTCAACTTGAGGAATTTGAGCTCAGTACTCCTGTTTCTCTTTGGCTGTCAAGGCAGAAAAGAAATTCTTCTTCCTAGAAAGACAAGATGCACTGCTGGATCCTAGCTTGACAAATGACCTTTGCCTGACTTGAGTAGCTCCAGGAAGGGTTCCTTGGAAAACCAGTGGCTGTTCAGGTTTGCTGTTGAGTGTGGGAACATTGCATGTTTGGTTGGCCTCTTGGGGTAACGTGGGTGAAAATTGCCTTTTGACAGATTTATCCTCCACGTTTCCCTTGTGCCAAGGAGCAGCCTGAAGTTTGCTGCTTTTGTTTCACAAAACTCTTCAGTTCTATAAAAATAGATGCTGGATACCTTGAGGAAAGGGGTTAGTGCAGTACTGCCTGTTGGAAATGTGCATTAAGTGGGGAAAAAAAAGGCATTATTGCAACTTGTCACAGAGGAAGGACAAAATACATCCTTATCCATTGCTGAGCTGACAGGGGACCATCCTCTTCTCAGCTGTCACTGTAGCATTATGTATATGGTAGAGGGGAAAAAAAAATCCCAAACAACAATCAAATTAAAACCGAGGTGCAATTTGACTGACAGATTGATTAGTGCAGACATAAGGTCTGTGGCTCATTGGATGTGGCCCTTACATTTGAAATAGGAATGAAAATATGAAAATATGAATCAGCCTTTATTCAAGTTTGTACAGCCTCTTACTGCTGAGAAGGTGATGTTGGATGAGAGAGGTTCTGTTGCTTTGGCTTACACACTTGGTTGCTGATCTCATTTACTCTCTAGTCACCCACAAACCCAAGTTTTTGTCATTTTTAATAAGGCTACAGCCCCATTTTACAGGGGTTGTAATAACAGTTACCTTGGCAGATTAAAGTAGGAATGCTTGGTGAAGAATTGACTGAGGAGCTTGTGGCTTTTCTGAACCTTTAGAAAGCAAAACTTTAAGCAGTGGTTGGAGGAAGAGGGGGTCTCCAGGGGGAAGGCTGGAGCTGAGTGTGGAGCTTGCAGCAGGACCTTGAGTAAACAGCTGAATCTTAAGAATCTTCTAATAAGCACAGCTCAGAAAATGCAAATTTCATTTTTTTTTGTGTAAATAATACTGGGCAGCTATACAAATACCAGAAATTAGAATCCCTGCTGCAGTTAGAGAACTGTGTTAGTCTTACAATTCACTACATACTACTCTGACCCAGACTATTTATGTATCTTTTTAGCTTATTAACTGTACAGCTGTCTAGAGAGAATAAACCCATCCCGTGCATATTTCAGAGCTGCCTGGTATCAGAAGTGACATTCAAAGCCATTATTTTTGAAGTCTGCTTTAGAAGGGGGGTTTGATGCAACAAAATCATACGTTGAAAATACTGTCATTAAGTTATTTGATAACATGATGATAATGTGACAGTAGAAAATAAATGTTGAAAACGTTGATCTGTGTAAAAAATAAACTGTTGAAGGGGAGTAAATCAGATTTAATGTCTGTGATGACCACATCAAAATGTTTGACAGTGTGATAGATGAAGAGGAAACAATGTCTGGAGGAAGGGCAGAGGGAAGGAAGAACTGGAAGGATTTTACAAAGTTCTTCTAATTCTGACTTTATGCTTTTAGACTAGACTGATGAGACAACAAAAGCAAATCCAAACTTATGACTCCTGAAATTCACATAATGCATTTAATCTATTTTGAGATTCACCAGTGGTAGAAAAAACTTGTTAGAGGATCCAAGGGCTCTCTGAGAAGAAGGGAAAAAAAAAAAAAAAAAAAAAAAAAAAGGCAATTCAGTGTCCTGGCCTGAACTCCATCTCATTTACTCTAGTTACTGCAAATTAGTGGAAACTAATTTAAGCCTTACTTACTGCAGAGGTGCTACTCTGATCCACAGAGTCAGGAGAGAACTGTGAACTCCAGTATCAGCCAGGATCTGGATGGTGCTTGTTGTTGAAGCCCTGAAAAAAACCCCCCATACTCAGTCCTTTTTTAATTTACATAATGTTTTTTCAATTCCAATTGCTCTATCTATTAACCTATATACATCTATACTGGGAAAAAGAGTGCAAATCTAAGATGCCATTTGCTATTTCAGTCTGTCCTTGAAACTTCAAATACATCAGACAGAATAAGACCACTGTGATTTCCAGCAGCAGCACTCCGAGTGGGTTTCCCAGGCAGTAAGTAGCAGGGCTCTCACTGCACTCACTCAGTGGAGCTGCACTGTATTTACAGAGGGGGTTTTTATTCTTTTCAGATTAAAATGTAGCATCAGTGATAATGCATTTCCTTGTAACCACACTCTAGGCAATAACACATCTTTTGAAGTATGATCGGTGTGCTCTGCAAAGCTCCTTTTATTTATTTATTTTTTTTTCCTCAGAAATAGAAATGCTGAATATTTTTGACTGTGACAAGCTTTTAAAATGCTCCCCTCCACTGGCAGTAGGCTTTAATAAGGGCAAACATCACACAATAAAATAAAAGGTCATTTATGACAAGAATGTAAATATATGGTAAATCCTTAGCAAAGATACGCCTTGAAGTTTCTTGGGGGAGTTCATTCCAGTCTAGCTTTTATAAGGGTAGAGTATCTTAAGCTCTTTGTTTGTCAACAAATATTACTCTTCATAAATTTCATTCTATGCTTAAGTCTTCCTTTGCTGTTTCCTTTGTCTGCAGAAACACAGCCCGTGGCTTTGAGCTGATCCTCTGCAAGCTCCAGCATAAGGGGAGCTGCTCCAGTTTGGGGTGGTTTGGGTGAGAGAAGTTGGGCTTTTTGGTATTTTTAAATTAATTTTATTTTTCAGGAGCACTTTTTTTCACTCAAGTGAAAGAATCTGAGCTACAGTTGGAGGGGAGAAAAAAAAAAAAAAAAAAAGAAATGAAAAAAAGAACAGCAGAACTAGGATAACTTAACCTGATGTTTAGAGGCTTTGCTAGAAGAGCTGCACCACTGTAATTGCTGCTGACAAGACTCTGCAGTGTAAAGCTGGCCCAGCACAGGAGCAAGGGCACAGGAGCTGCAGAGTTTCAGTGTAAAGCCCTGAAAACTTGCCTGTAGATCCCTCCCCCCTGCTGCTCTCAGGTACTCAGTGGTACCCCGGGGATTAATTATGTGGCTTGACAATTAGTCGGACCAACCTGGATTCAGCTGGACTGTTCCAGATTTAAGAATTCCTGCCTTCACCTTAAAATGATGTATTCCCTCAAAGGCCTGGAAATTCAGCAGCAGCTGAGCTAAACAAGAGATGGGACTAAGAAAAGCAAAAAACCTGAAGTAAGAAAATCCTTGGCCTAAATTTGACCATTCAAAGATGCACTTTAGGGGTGATTTCAGTCAGCCCTACGTGCCTGACAGAGGACTTTCTCTGTGCAGATTAATAACATCATGCAGGGACAGCTTATTAAAGATGCACTGAATGTTTAGGAGCAGGTAGTGTTACTCTTTCAATTCATTTCTACAGCAATTACTCGTTTTTTTCTGTATTTTTGCTGCTCTTCTAAGGCCATTTTTTTTTTTAGAAACACATCCAGATCTCATTTTTTACTCTTCTGCCATCCTCTTTAAATAATAGAGGTGTTTATTTAAGGACAAGAAGAAGTGCTGGGAGGGGCAAGCATCATGATTGAACTGTAGGCTCCAAATTGAAAAGACTTTTAAAGTTGGGTGTTATTAAAAGAGCATTTAATCAGGGCAAGTGACAAACAATTTGTTGTAAGACACATAAATACTAGTGGGAAAGTAATTTCAGTGCCATAAAAAACAATCAACTCTTGCATATAAATTAGTGGAAAAAGGGTACCCCTGCATGGTACTGCTCCTGCTGTGTACCCCGTTCATTTACAACAATTACTATCTTCTCTTGACCAAAACAGTTGGGGTTTTTTTTAATGTCCACAGAGCAAAGCAGGGGCAGAAGGATATTCAGAAAGGGCAGTAATATGCAAAACAAGCCATGGGATTTTCCTTTTTTTTTTTTCCTTCTTAGTTGGTCATATTTAATAATCATAAACTGCCTTGTTGCTGAAGAGCCTGACCTTCTCCGTTAGCAAAGCTTGCACCTAAAAAACCTGCAAAGTTTCAATTTCTAAATGTCAGAAAATATCAAATGGGTGCAGAAGATAAGAAGCGAGTCAATAAATGTTTGTATTCTTCTCTTGATGCTCTTTTGTATTTCATTTTATATTGGGGAAAAAAAAAAAAAAAAAAATTAACCCAAAGTTTAATCTCTTCTCCGAATAGAAGAAAGAAAGCAAGCAGAGCCCGGGGTAACAGTCAGCTAAAATATTGATTACAGTGCATAGCAATTTACTGAGAAATAAATAAATAACCCCTCAATGCCTTCAAACTATTTAGGAGAAAGCATACTGTTTCCTATGCTGGGAAGAAGTATAATTAAAAAGCTATCAACAGTCTGGGATTGTCAAAAGTACTTTGTCACCTGAAGCACATTCCTTGTAATTATCTTTTGGGCTTTAAGCTAGATCACCATTAACCTCCAAAGAAGGAGGGTTACTATGCTTTCTGGTGTGAGAAATTGTATCATCATGTAAATTAAACCCTGTTAGGTAGTCAAATTGGATTTGGGAAGCGATTGAGTATTAAACCTAGTCATGTATATTATCAAATGACACAAAGCATGAAATGCTCAGAGGGAAAGAAACAAATTTTTTTTTCCCTTCTTTAAAATTGTCAACATTCTTGCATGAGAAAAAATTTATTTTGGCAAAGGTAAAACCAAGAAAATGAGGTAGTATATAGATGCATATATGTTTTGATTACATAATTTATCTTTTTCTTTCTAATTTCCAGACAACAAAAAAATGAGACAACCCAGTGTCAGTTGATAGTAATACAGCAGTATTTGAAATCACACTTATCTCTTACTCAGGACTCATTCCCTGGTTGACAGGCAGTGGCTCCACCTACCCTTATGAATCCAGTTTCCCAAACTTCCAGTTGATGCATCTGTAGCAATAGTGGCTTTATTCATGCAACTTCGTCTACCTGGTATTATGGATTGTGTGAAAAAGCTGTAACTTAAATGCTGAAAAATTAGAAATATTCTTTAGGACATAGAAGGCATTATTTAGGAAGAAAAAAGGAAAGGAAAAAAAATGAGTGGATTTTCATTTTACAGTAGTAAGCATATATGTGGAGCATTTGTGTCTGAATCCAAGGAGGCAAAAATGCCTTTTAAGTATAGATTTTTTTTTTTCTTGTTAGCTTTTCTAGGTGTGTTTCCATGTTTGCAGCATGTCAATGACCAGAATAAATTACAGGCTGAATTCACTCTGCTCAAGTCAGTAGCTGAGGTGAGCCTGCAAAGGCTCTGTGGATGGGTGTAACAGTTGTGTCTCCCTGCAGGGTTTTCAGATGGCCCAAGGTGAGGTGTGATACAACATTTCAGGATTTCACAGGCACTTGTGGTGGCAAACTCCTTTGTTGTCCTCTTTCTCACCATCCCCCCTTGCTGAAATGCTCTTCCAGAGCTCTTCCAGACAGCTCAAACTTCTAACCAATCTCGCCAAGTACCCAGCCTAGACCTGGTGATGTGAGCTCAACGTGTCCATCAGACCTCCCAGCTCAGCATCAGGAGCCATGCTCTCAGTTCTGGTCAACCAGTAACAAGCCTCCAGCTTTTTGAGCATGGAAAACAAAATCTTTTCCCTTTTGTAACAGTGGTGTGGAGAAAGAAGAACGTTGAACTTTGGTTAGTGGTGAGGGAAGAGCAGAGAATAAGTTTTTCCAGTGAAATCCAGAGCTTTGCAAATTGTGAACATGCAGTTCCATCATTAAGGAGCACACACTTCTTTGTAGTTAGGAAATTAATTTGCCAACTGTCTCCAAAGCTTTCTGAGAGCTTAAATTATTTTTTTTTTTTAATTTTT